>RJWT010017660.1:0-19235 GCA_004365215.1 Cuniculus paca | reverse complement strand
GGTGTGGCATCCACAGCCAAGGCCAATGTCAGCTGTTCCCAACCCCACGCATTTGTCTTGTGTATTTTCCTGTAGCAAGAGGAAAAGTCACTTGCTTGTTTTTCTTGTCATCTCATTTTAACTCTCAGCCCCATATTTCATGTAAACAGCTGTTTATACAAGAATTCTTCCAACTTGGGATGGGGGTATAGCTCAGTGGCACAGTGCCTGTCTGGCAAGTGCAAGCTCCTGCGTTCGATTTCCGGTATTAAAAAAAAAAAAAGAATTCATACACTCTCCTCAAGAATAGACAATTTCAGGCTGGGCGTGGTGGCTCACGCCTGTAATCCCAGCACTTGGGAGGCTGAGACAAGCGGATCGTTGTGAGTTCGAGACCAGCCTGGGCTACAAAGTGAGCTCAAGGCCAGCCTGAACAGCATAGTGAGACCCTGTCTCAAAAACACCAGGGCTGGGGATCTAGCTCAGCAGTCTAAGTGCCTGCCTGACAAGCACAAGGTCGTGAGTTCAATTAGACAATTTCAGATACATTGTATGCAAATGAAAGCAAGTGTACTTATCTGCCCATCTTCTCCCAGCCTTTCAAACCTATCCTCCCAAAAGAGCATTGATTAAGCAAACCATTGAGGCTGTGAAAAGACCCGATTCAGCCAGACACACCAATTTTATGACAGAAAACTTCTTCACCTTTTAACCACTGAGGTTGAAAATCAACACTTAAAGAAATGGATGTCACTAGAGTGTTTGATATGATAAATAAATGAGTTTAATGAATATCTACATCTGTTGAGCCCCTTCTGTATACTTGGCATTGTTCTAAGCATTAGAACTCTGTCTTGTGTAACACAGACCTGTCATTCTTAGGCATATAGTGTAGTGTAAGAAGGGGGGCAGCTAATGGGTTAAAGTAAGATAACATGAGGACTATAAAGAAGAGACAGCAGGGTGAGGGGAGGCCAGGAAAGGAAGGGTTTTTGTAAATGTGACTTTTTTTTTTTAGATGAAGTGTCTATATTCAGTGGCATCAATTAAATGAGCTGTTGGGATTAATGCTGTATTTTAACAATGCTATAGTTTTGGTAAACTTTGTCTCCTATAAAAGTTCTTAGAGTTGAGGTCTTTGTTTGAAGAGTCAGAAGAGAAAGCACATTGAGGTTATAATAGATGTGGATTAGCTCCAGTTAACCATTCCACACACAGTGTGTGCATATTTTAGAACATGTTATGCTGATAAAAATGTACAATAAACTTTATAAAAAAGAAGCATGCTATCTCCTGAAGGTTGGTGTGTGTTTATGTCTTTATATAGGAGACCTCTTCTCTCTTTCATCCTCGTCTGCAATCTGGCAGGGCTTATCTTTGCACTTCAGTTTTAGGCTCATAAGTGGGTGAGGTTCATCTTTTGTTTTTAAGAATTTACATGATTTGAATTTGGGGAAGCATTGTATGATCAGATGGTTACATGCTTAACGTGATTTGACTCTTCACTTTTTTTCCCAGAGAGATTTGGTATCTTGTCTGTTGCTCTCTTTATGTCTCGTGTGTGTATTTGACCTGTGTACTCTCACTCATGAGCCTACTGTGGTGCCCTCTACCCATCTTCTCAGGTCCAACTGCACACCTCTACTTTTGGGTTCCTTGTTGCTTATCCAACTATATTATTTCTCTTCCACCGAGGCATTATCAACCAAGTAGGCCAGCTTCCTTTTTGTGGCCTCCCTTGGGGAGCCATTTATGGAGTTGAGGCTCCATTTGGTCTCATCCGTGATGCCATCCCTTAGTAGGAAGGGAAGACAGACAACTAGTCTTAGTTTAGCCAGTACTGACTGATGACTCTGGTAAGTTCCCTTAACCTCCTTGTGCATATATTTCTTAAACGTTAAATGAGAGACACTGCTAGTACCTAACTGACTGCATAGGACCTATTGTGAGGATTAAATGAGTTATTTCAGGTAAAGGGTTTAAGAGCCTGACAAACAGCACATAATTCAGTAATTATTAGCAACTTTATCAGTGATACTCTTATTGGCCAGTGTTTAGACTTTTCTCTGTTCTCTGAACTTCCATGCAATGTGTAAGCTATATGACAGTCCTCTATTTTTATTGATTGATTGACTGATTGATTGTGGTACTGGGAAGTGAATCCAGGGCCTTCCTATTGAGCTGCATCTCCAGCGTTTGTTTTTTTTTTTTAAATTTTTGACTTTGAGACTCGGTCTTGCCAAGTTGCCTAGTCTTGAATTTGTGATTCTCATGCCTCAGCCTCCCAGATACTGGGATTACAGACATAAGCCACCACTCCCAATTAAAAAAAATCCTTTTTAGCTTTTATGTTTGTTTTACAACTAAGCCGCACTTCCAGCCCTTTGACGGTAGGTTTAAAAAACAAACAAACAAACAAAAAACTAGTCTCAGTATATCCAGCACTAGGCAGATTTAAAAAAATAGTTGGTAAATGCTAGTCAAGTGAGTGCATTAACACTGGAGCATGCAGACATGATGTTGGGCTGGTTGATGTGAGGGACTTGCATGGTAGAAATGAAAGGAAAAAGTACTTTTTTTCCTCTCAAGTATAGATTAATCTAGGAATTTTTTTCCTCATAGTAATCTGCAGTTATTTTTAGCTTAGTTTAAATCCTTAGCCTCTGATTCCCAGTAATTTCTTGCTTAATAAAATACAGGTAAAAATAACTTAGTGATTAAAAATATGTGGCTGAGTTGTAAGACAAGAAGATTGTAAGGATAAGCTAAGCAATATGATTTTATCTTTGGAGGAATAAGGATAAAATTTGTTTTCGGAGAAGAAACCGTTTTAGGAGGGAAGCAGCAGCACACAAGGAAGAAAGAGGCTGCCATGGAACTCACAGGTTTCCCTTTGCCTGGACAGGATGGTGCCATCCATGTGACAGTCCTGTGTATGCAGTCGTTTGCTGTTTGGAGTTAACTCTGTGCCAATGAAATCAAAATCTTTTTTTAAAAATGTTTTATACTTGATCTTAGCCAAAAGGCCGAGAAGTGATTTTTTTTTTTAAATGGTGCTGAGAATTGAACCCAAGGCCTTGTGTACACATGGCAAGAACTCTACCAGTGAAACTACGTACCCAGCCCAAATCTAAATCTTAAAACATGGAAAACCATTATTCTTAGGTATTTTCATATGATAGCAGTTGTAAACATTTTATGTAAACATAATATTCAACAAAATTAGAACAAAAAGCATGAAAGCAAAAATATTTGTTTCTAGGAGACTGAAACAGGAGGACTGCAAATTTGAACTTCACCTGGCCAACTTAGTGACTTTGTGAGACCTTGTCTCAAAATTTAGAAAAATAAAATGAAATGCAGCTTTTGAGATGTAACTCAGGGCAAAGGTCCTGGGTTCAACTCCCAGTACTGCCTCCCCACCAAATAGAAAAGGTTATTTATGTATGGTTAAGTATATAAAATTAGAGTTGGGGGTGTAGCTCAGTGTTACAGTACTGGCCTAGCAAGTGCAAGAGCATGGGTTTGATGTCCAGTGTTGTCTCCCTATAGTACATAAAATTATCATATAACCCACTAACAATTCTTACTTTGATCTCTTATTTAGAAATAATTGATTTTACTACTCTCTTAAAGATTTGCTTGTAACTGGATGATTTGTCCTCTTAATTTTAGTAATAGTTGTTATGGAAGTAGAAGGGCATCATCACGTTATTAAGAAATCTGCAGTACTAAGTCATTATATCCTAGGGTTAAATTTCTTCGAGATTCATAGAGAGAGGCAGAATTAAAGAACCAGGAAGGATTTTTCTTAAGTTCTCACTTGTTTTTTGTGGTGCTAGGATTCAAACCCAGGGCGTCACACATGCTAGGCAAGCACCGTGCCACTCAGCTACATCCTTGGCCCTGATAAACTTCTAACTTTCTAAATATTCCTTCCTCCTCCCCATAAATTCATTGTTCTTGATTCTCTTTCCACTTCCCTACTTCTAAGAGCATTATCTGATAATTCGGTGTTTCATTCCATTTTTATACTCTATTGAAGCTTTAAGAAGAAATTTGGGATTACATTATTTGAAAGATTGTGTTTTTATTATGTCTTACTATTGCTTTTAAGGAATGATTTTAGTAACTTACTGGTTTTCTGCTACCAATGGATTAATTGAATATTCAAAAGGATTTTTGATTTGAACCCAGTGCTCTGTGCATGCTGTGTACGTTTTATACCACTGGGCTACATCGCCCGCCTCTGGCATCTATTTAAGTCAGGCTTCAACACCTCTGGAGCATGTTATCTCCCAGTTATCACTGAGGTAGTAGATGGGGACATCTATTTATATCAAGCTCTGAGTGCTTAATCTTGTCATCCAGCTGGCACAAATGTGCATTGTTATATTTGAATTTATAGAAAGGCTCTGTAAGGAGACTAGTAGAGCTTTATATTGACTTTCATGTCAACTTTAAAATTGTACTGTAACTATTACGTTTAGGGATGTGTACCTCTGAGGAATTACCTTTTATAAGAGTAAAAAATCAGAATATCAAAATGGGGAGGTACTAAAAAGCTAATCTCATCTAATATAGATGCTTCACATGTAGAAGAGAGGTGTGGTTCCAAAGAAAGTGGCTGGTAGGTTTTGTGCCGTCAACAGTGCCTGGTGGGTGTCTGGACCACAGTGCCACATTCTGACTCAGAGTGGTTATTTTCACTGTCCTTCATTGCTAGTTTAACCAGAGCAGCAAAGGCCTCAAACTACACAGAGCATTCTTTTATTTTACCTAATGTAAACCTCATTTCTTATTGTTTCAATGAATGACTGTATAGTGATAATACTTTATATTTTACTTTATGACTGTTATTCAGATTTAGGAATCTGAATAAAATAAAGGCTAGATACAGATTTTAAAGGCAGCTGAGCTGCTTTAGTTAGCAGAAAAAATATATTTGCATAATTATACATCTTTGAATGTAAAGAAGGACTTTACTGATGGCATTTTAATTTTTCTGTGCAGCCACTATACGTTTTTCTTTATCCATGTTCATCCAGCTGGCATAAATGTGCATTGTTATATTTGAATTTATAGAAAGGCTCTGTAAGGAAACTAGTAGATGCACCCATTTTCACAAAGATGATATTTTCCTTTATGTCTGGGGCCTTAAAATTCCATTTATGCATAACTATTTGCATGCAAACTACTTTGGGATTATAATTGTCTGTGTAAAATTTTCCGGTAAGTGTCCTCATAGTAGTGCTTAATCTTTTATCACATTCAAATGAATTATTCCAACTATTTAGTTCACATTTTCAAAATTGGGGAAAACAAATTAGAACTTAGATGTTACCAAAAATATCTCTAGACTGGTTTCTCACCAGTTACCCTTCCTCAGGGACACAAAACAGGAATGAATGGTATTATAAGGAAATTATAAAATAAATGTAACAAAAGTAACTTCACTCTCTGAATAACATTCCTTTAAAACTGGCCTTGGTTGACTTTTTAGAAATCTTTTGGAAGAAATTTCTTCAGTGCTACTTGAAACATTATGTTCTGAATATTCAAGACAGGTAGGGTGGGTTTTCTTTCCTCCTCTTACATGTTCTCTTTTGGAGCCCATTAATTGTTAAATGATCTAGTCATTGACCTTCCCTGCCCTTAAGAGTCCTGCTGCACGGCATTGCGAGGGCTAGGTTTGCATGTAGTGATGGCAGCAAACCCAGTGCGTTGTGCAGTGCTTTCTTAAGTGTACCCAGGTATGGTGAAGCATATTGAAGTCTTTTTAGTCAACACTTGAAAATCCTTGGCAGAAGTAGCAGCCTTTTCACTTAACTTCAAGTTTCTTTGTGCTTTTTTATTGTTTGTTTTTAATTCTGGTAGGGTAGGGCTAGAGGAATTATGTTTCAGTTTAACTTCCTGCTTCTAAAAACTAGCTAAATTTGTTGAAGCTGTAGTTTCAGTTTAGGCATAATTTTAATTTTGGTTTGTTTCTTGGGCTGTGGTTTCAATCATTAGCATTCATCAAAATCACCTGGAGGGCTCCTTACAATCTGTGTTACTGGACCCTTCACCCCAGAGAGGATTCCCTTGAGGAAAAGTTCTTGGAGCCTCTCATTGGAGGAGGCTTGGAAAGGCAAGACTGAAAGCAGCCAATGAGTTATAGCTGAGAAAGAAGAGATGCACTGGTAGCTAGAATTGCTATACTTCAGTAATGGGGAAGTGAGACTTTGAGGGAAACAGATTTGTTTGGTTTAGGACTCTGGTTTTTGGCTCTGAAACTTGTGGGTCCTTTACCAGTGATGTGTATGTGAAAGGATGAATAGGCTTGGGGATTAGATGATGCATGTACTTAAGAGGAATTTAAGTTTTAAATTATGGGCAGAGACAATGACACTGGGTTGTAACTGAGAAAACTTATCTGGGAAATAGTAGATTTGGGTCAGGACTCGCTATAGTGAATGGAAGAATGAGGTGAGGGAAATCTTTAGATTCTGGGAGTCTTGAAAATGTATTCATAAATGAGGAAATAAAAATTGATTACAATAAATGTAGACTAGTTTAAGGGGCATCTGATTTCATGTATAGTAAGCCTGAAAATTGACTGACAGGCCAAGTTATGTATTAACTTGAATTTGAAAGTCAGGTACCTTATTTACTTGAAGCATGCCCATTCTGTTTCATAGTTTCTGTAGGATGGTTAGCAGTACTGTTGTAATATTCTGAAACTCCAAGTTCTATATGGAAGGCTAAGTAGGAAATATGTGTGTGTGTGTGTGTACGTGCACATATGCATAAAATCAAGAGTGGTATATATAAACGGAAGATTTTGAGTAATGCATCATCCTTTCTAAAGAAAGATAGTAGCACAAATTATGAGGAACAAAATATTAAGTTAAAGATTATGATTTTTTTTCCTTTGGCCAATTAGGTCCTCCAACATTATTTCTATATATGAGACATGTTGTATTTGGGAAGTTTAGAGAGTATGTTCACAAAGAAAATGTATTTTTTTCTTCTGAGTGCACCCAAAATTTTTACATATTTACAAACTGCTATGGGAAAGTGTCTTCAAAGTTTTTAAAAACTATTCTCTAAACTAATTGCAATTAAATAGTTTTATATGAAAATTTAGTTTTAAATTGATACAAATACAGATAATGTTGCTATCAGTAACTGATTGTGAATGGGGTGAAGATGGTGAAGAAGGAGCTGTCTCCCTCTCTTGTTGTATGTGTTATGTGGTGTGGGGATTGAAACAAGGGAGGGCTGAGCTACATCCCCAAGCCCTTTTTATTTTGAAACAGGATCTTGCTATTCTGCTTTCATGTGTAGTATATTTCCTGGGTCTCTAGTGTTGAGCTAGTTCTTGCCTTTTTATTTTCCATTAACTTATATTTTTCATTATTTTCAGTATATTTTCCATTAACTTCTCAAGGATATAGTCTTTGGTTGGGTGTTTGCTCATACATTTAATACCTTTTCCCAGATGCAGTTATTAAGTGACTCTTTCAGCTAATTTTAGGATCCTGGCAACCAGTATAGCTTTATCTGATTAGAGGAATTAGTTAAATTCTTAGATTTTCTAAGATAGTGGTTCTCAACCATGAACAATTTTGTTCCCCAGGGGTCATGTGGTAATGCCTGGAAACATTTCTGATTTTCATGACCAGAAAGGGATCACAGAGTAATTGAGATCTAAGGATGTGGTGTTCAACTTTCTGTTGCTGAAATAATACTTAAGAAAAACAATTTAAAGGAAAAAAGGTGTATCTTGATAGTTACAGAGGTTTCAATCTATGATCTCTTGACTGTGTTGCTTCTGGGCCTGTGGTGAGGCACAGATGAGAAACATATGCCATAGAGGAGCGAAGCAGCTTGCTTCATGGCTGACAGGAAGCAGACTGAGTGAGAGCATAGTAAGGGGCCCAGGGACAAGGTAAAGTCCTCAGGGACATGCCCTCAAGGACCTGCTCTTTTCAACTAGGTCCTGTCCCTTAACTTTCCATCACCTCCCCAAAGCCCATCCAATTATGACTCATTAGTAGAACGATCATTGGTGAGGTCAGAATCATATGACTTGATCATTTCTCCAAAGCCTCCCCTCTAAGCATTGCTACATTGGGGACCATGCCTTAAACACATGAATCTTTGGGGGACAATTCATATCCAACCCTAATAAGGGGCTAGAGGTGAGGAAAACTGCTTTATATCCTTAACGTCAGTACAGTCTCTGTATGACAAAGGACTATGAAGTTCAAAACATTAATATTATTGAGGCTTAAAAGCCCTCATTTAAAATTACTGTGCATTATCTCTGTTAACCATTAGCATAAATAAAATTGTGCAAAGTGTAGTTTTTTTCTGTCCTGGGGTTATTCAAGTAAACATTACAGAGAACCTTATATTAAACAGGCAAAATATGAGATATAGTGACATAACAAAAAACTGAGGGGCTAAGAATCTCTTTTGGAGAGAATACTAAATTTTGATGCAAATCTCAGAGATGAGAGAATAAATAACAGAAACTCCTGAACATGTTGCTTGAATAGTTTGTTATGTGTTATTTTGACTATACAGGGCTTGTGTTACAGACATGTAGCATATTTAAAATATTGAAATTATACCTAAGGAATTTGTGTAATGATACAATAACTTACAAATAACAATTTACCCCCATCTTGTGCTTTACAGAGAACTTTCTTGTACATCGGGTAGGAAATGTGTATTCGTACACTTGGCATTTAAAGTATGTTTAATTTTTGCAAACCTAATGGTAGATATTATCTTTACAGTATTCCTTAAGAAAGTGTACCTTCAGGAAACTGAAAAACTTACCCATTTACTCTTACAGGTACTTACTTTATTCATTCCTTTGTTTGTGTATTTGAGGTATTGGAGATGGAACCCAGTGCCTCACACAAGTGAGGCAAGTGTTTTACCACTGAGTCACGCTCACAGCACTTGTCATCTTATTTATGTGCAGTTCGTGGGTGCTCTTCTTGCAGAAACCAAATTGAAAATGGATTAGTAGTTGTAAACTATGGGAAATCAATACTTTGCTGTTGCTCTCTCTGTCTGAGAATTGTGATGATGGGAATTTATTTACATGACAGTCTTTTAAAAAGTGCTTTGGCAGTTTCCCTCTGTGTAATCCTAGAACTGCGTATGTGAGATTGTGAAATTTGTGTTTAAATTTTGCCATTCCCTATTGCCATATTGGGAATTTCTCCCATTATCTTTGGAAAACAGATTCAGGAAGGAAATTATTGTTGACATAGGTAAGTTTTTGAACCAACAGTCTGAAAAAAAAGTTGACAGCTATGTTTCAGGATAAAGAGAATCATTTTTTAGAATTAAGAAAGAAGTAAATTATTTTGAAAATACATATATTACTGTAGAAAATGTTGATGATTGCACTAAGACTGGGTGTTATGGAAGTATATGAATTACATTAAGTCTTCATGGTTTTTTGGCTTCCAGAAAGTTTCTTCAACTTTTGGAGTCTTAATTTCCCCATCTCTAAATCATTAACTAGATTGTTGTGTGGATGAAACGAGATAATGTAGAATAGTTGACATAGTGATTGATATAAAATGCTTAATAAAGGCATTTGCTATGATTATATTAATGATAAACTTAAGTATAGGATAGTTAAAAAGAAAACGACTGGAAAACATGTCATTAATAGCAGCACTCTCAAGATTTTAATGACTATTCTGCCAGAAAATTTAAAAAGTGAATTTTTCAAAATACAAGTAAAATCTCTCTTTTCAGAGGACTTCTCAGGTTTTAATTTTCTATTCAAGAGGACAATATAGTGTGTAGCATTTTTCAAAAATTTTTTGGCCTTGAAGTCCTCTTAAGATTCTGCTTTGTTTTTCTGTTCTGTGATACACAGTTTGAGAAACATCCTGTTCTGTGATACACAGTTTGAGAAACATTTAAATGAAAGTGTTTGGTCTGGCACAGGATTGTGTTTCAATATCTAGAACATTTATAATTGAATTTCATTTTGATTTGCTGAGCGTGGGTTCAAGTCTGGAAGGATACCTGTGAGATGACTAGTTTAATAGTCTCTTAAATTGTATCTTCAGGGACATCAGTGGTTTTGAGATATGTTTTCTTTGGGTACTGGGAATTGAACCCAGAACCTTTGAATTGAGCTGCATACCCAGCTCTTTTTTATTTTTATTTTGTGACATGGTCTCACTAAGTCCTCCTTGAACTTTCGATTTTCCTCGCTCAAGCTTCCAGACTGGTGGAATTACAGGTGTGGGCCACCATGTCCAGCTTGATAAAATTTTTGTTAATATTAGTATTTGTCATTATGAACTGCTGCTCCTCAGAGAAGGAAAGAGTAATTATATGTGGGGTGTGTATGTAAGATACTATGAGAGGTGAGAAAATAAACCACTAGTTACTCCTCAGCCTTCATTTTTCTCCACCTTTCAGGAGCATTATTGTCTGGGTTTGCGCTCTCCTCCTTCCCTCCCTCCACTGTGGTAGGCCACTCCTGTCTCCGTGGGTGGTCCTTATAAGCTGTTTTGCCAAATTCTTTTGTTTTTTACCCTTATGGCCTGGGTTTCCCAGGGCTCAATCCTTGAACCTTTTCTCTGTGTATACTTTACTTATTTTAATAAAGGTGATCTCATTCAGTCATATGATTTTACATTTCATTTATATGCAAGACAACTCCTCAAATTATACCTCCAGTCAAGATTTCCACTTTGAGCATTGTATTTGAATGTCTAAATTACCATTTACCTAATCGTCATTCAGTTTTGTTTTGGGTCTCAAGCTTCATATGTAAAGGGAAAACCCAGTATCTCCATTGCTGTGGCTCCCTAGTATTGTTACAGGAGAAGAGTTAAGATTAAGTTTCTTTGGTTGTTCTACTCTCTCCCTTGACACATTTTATATAACTGAACTCCATTTAATAAACAGATCATACAAAGTGGATCATAATTCTGTTTCTGGTTTACCAGCTAATGGGATATGTACACAGGTCTCAAATATGAAGTCAGGTTTATGTAGTAGCAAGTGTATTACATAAAGTAGAAAATAGTTATGAAAGAGTTTCTGATTGGAATAAAGCCTACCCCCCAGCTTCTGGAACAGCATTCTTCAGTTTTATTATTTCAATAGGATTGTGTGCCAGGATCTTTTAATGCATATGCCTATCCCCTTCTCTTTAAGTGAAACTGCTATTTTTATAGTCTGTGGGAGGGGTGTGAAATTTAATAATTATTTTTAACAAGAATGTACTTACTCGTGACATGATCGGGATAAGAATTATGTTGCTAGGGCAAAACTTGAATTTCCAAGAGTTTCTTCTCACATAGGTAAGTGTAGAAACTAGGTTTATGTATTTGCACTCACTGATTATCTCCAGGGGTGGTGCTCTGTGCTCAAGTGTCATTTTTATGGCATGCATGTCAGTCAGATAGAGCTGCATTCTGTAGAAATGGCACATAAAAGCCAGTGAGTCACACATCTCCAACATCACTGGAAAGTTGTCAAATGGAATGCAGTTTCATTTTTAGGATGAAGTGGGAGGGAAGGAAGCATAATTTCAATCTCTAACTTTCTTCCTTTTTGAAAGAAGGGAAGAGTGAGTGAAGTTTCTAAGAACTCACCTACAACTTTTATACATACATCTGTTTGCCACAGTGAAAGACGGATGGTAATATTTGTTCTATTTTAAATAATGCAATGGATGAACTTCTGTTAATAGACTATTACTTCCATTAATAGGAAGTGAAGTCATTCCTGATGAATTTCTAATTTGATACCTGTATTTTGAATAGAAATAGCCCCTTTCTTTTGAGGCAGTAGTGTTAGAAGTTTTCTTGCAGTGTTTCTTAAAATTTAACCTAGTGTGCTAGAGTTGCTGAGAATGCCTAGGCTTTCCTCCCATTGGAGACAGATTGCCTTGTTCCGTACACAAGAAAAATGCTGCTTGCTCTGTTTTGAATGTGTCCAGGAGTTTCACAGGTTAGAAACCTCATCCTAACTCAATACTGTTGAGTTCTGGGACCTTTAAGAGGTAATTAGGGCTTTGATCTCAGGAACGGATTAATCCTATTATTGCAGAAGTGGGTAAATTATCACAGGAGTAGAATAAGAAGATGAGCTTGGCCTACTTCTCTTTTTCCTCCTACCCCTGTCTACCTTCTGTCTTACCAGATGCCTGTTCCTTGACCTAGGACTTCCCTCTAGAAGTGTATGCTCACTTGCTCTCTCGCTCTCTCTCTGTCTTTCTCTCTGTCTCTCTGTCTCTCTCTCTGTCTCCCCCCCCCGTTACCCATTCTGTAAGAGAAAATGAATAAATTACCCATTCTGTGGCATGCTCTTTTAGCAACACACAACAGACTATGCCACCACTGTCTTATCATCAGGACATCTGCTTTGAGTTCTCTCTGCTGTCCTCCCCCTCCTGTACACAACATGCCTGCTTCTGCCCTTACCCTATCTATATATATAAGGCAGATTTAAACCAGATGCTTTGCACATACTTCTTTTTTGCGACTGCTTATAAAATTGTGATTCAAGACATCATTTTTTGATTTTTTTTTTAAGTGCTAGCAGGTGGTCAACAGAATAAGCAACAACTGGAGAACAGAGATTACTTAGTGGCTTGGAGGAGGACCAAGTATTTACTGAGCTCAGCTTCTCTAATATCAACCTAGTTTCCCAAAAGGCAACACCCAGGTCAGCTGGTACAACCCAGGGCTGGGCAGGGCAGGGCTGGGTCTCTAGGAAGATTCCATGCCTAACTCTGGAAAGTAATCTCAGGAAATGGAAGCCTGAGGATATAATCACTCAATAAGCTACAGTTGTTCTGAGGAACAAAGACGCATAGCAGGGAACTTATTCTGGTAGCAAGGAGGAAGCTAAACTGGGTAGGAAATTATGCTTGAGTCCCTTGTAGAATTGCTAGATCTTTGTTCAGTTGAGATCATCCAGACTGGAGGCTGGGAGTAGTGACCATACTTGTTACCTTTTCGATTACAGATATTCCTACTGTATCAGAAACTCCAGCATGAGTTTTTAGTCATGTTTCTCCATTCAGTGGTTCAATTAGGGTTAACTAGGGTTGACTCAGGCAGGATGGGGCTGGGCCTTGGGGAGAAGAGATACTTTTGGAATATGGAGAATTCAGTTCTTGAGGATTATGAGGTCGGGGCAGAGCATAAAAAGATTGGGCCTTTCATTGTTGGAAATGAGGAAGTTGGTTGTACTTTAGAGAAAAAAGACTACTGAGACATGGAGAACCACAGAAAAACTGGAGATCTGTCAAGTCTTAGGAAGGTTTACTCTTTCGGGGGGCAGATTTGCTTTAACCCTGGTTCAGCTGAGTTGGCAAGGAGTGACTTTAGGTGATGTGTGACTCTCAGGGCTTGGCTGTGCTGGGCCAGTGATGGACTGTGGCATACAGCCATGTGTTGAGATGGCACAGCACAGCCAAGCCCTGAGAGCCGCCTGTGTGTGGGCTGAGTTCGCACTCTGCAGGGAGAGTTGGGAAAAGTTTTGGTGCAACTCTATACCACAGCTGGCTGACACACAGTGGTAATCATAATCTCATTCATTAGAATTTTGTTCTCAAACTGTGTAGGCAGGTATGAGGGACATAGGCTTTTGACTGTGAAGACATATTTTTTTCTTTGAAATGTTGAGCTTTTGGATTTGGCCTTGATAGACCCAGGATGGGTGGGGAGGGCTGGATTGTGCCAACATGGATGTTTAGATGGTGGCAGTAATACCACTCCGGTTTGCCTTGCCATTTTTTTGACCCTATTCTAGGAATAATTTATTATCCTTGTTTCAAGCCTTCCATGGCAAGAGGGCAAGGAAAGAGTAACATGAAAGAGTGCTGTAAATTGTTTCATAGAAATATCTCTTCTGACTAGGGTAGCCATTGTTAATATCCTATTGTTATGTTTTAAAGACCTGTATTGCTTGCAGTGTTCTGTTCTGAAATGCTTTGTTGTGTTAACTTTGTTTTGTTTTGTTCTCTTTAAAAAGAAAAAAAGAAATATCTCTTCTGGGGGAAAACTGTATGTAAGGAAAAGTTGACTGTCTTCTAGCCATTCCTCTTTCCCCCAGTGGTTTGGTTTAGGCTGATCATTGGGAGATAGTTTTGAAATGTCCCATTTACTTGTTTTGCCTGGGTTAAACACTTGTTATCTCTTTCTTTGGAGCCCAGTGAGGCTGGAACTGTTGTTCCGTTTTGCAGGTGAAGCTTTGGAGACAAGAGTTAAGTAATGTGATCGGGTTTTCACAGCTAGAAAAAGTGGAGCCAAAGTCCAGGCAGGAGGGCTGACCCCAGAGCCCTTGCAGCTGAGCTGTCTCCTCATGGGAAGACTAGCGCAGCATCTCTTCAGGATAGTTAGCATCAATGTGGACTTTTTATTTCCTTGGTCCTTTGGTTAGAAGTTCTTTCTTGAGTGATTCATACTTGTCTTTTAAAAATCTCAAAGATTTAAACTCAGTGTAAAAAAGGATCAGACCTAGAGCTGCCTGGTTCTAAATAATAATCAAGTAGCTTTTAGGATAAGGTGAAGACACCTGGAAGAGTAGACAGATGGACAGAAAGTTTGGAGGTCCGAGATGGGAACATGTCTTCTGGCCCTTTGTGAGGCAGCAAATGAATTAGAACTATTTCATTAACAGTGAGAAAGTTTATATCTATGCTGTTCTTGCTATCTCATGAATATTAAATATAGTCTTTAAAAATTAATGCATGATCTAAGTATAGAATGAAGGCTATCAATATATTCAAGATAGTAATTTTTAAAATATTACTGAACTATTCTTTCCTTCTGAATAGTAAATTTATGTTTTGATGTAGGTATAGATTCTTTAATCTTTTTCATCAGTGACTAGCATTTAAGCTTTGTACTCTGTGCTTTCAAACTGGCCTTTGCTTTTGTTTGTCTTTTTTGGTAACATATGTGAATATCAATACAATTTGAATCAAAACTGGATATATGTCAAGTAAGCTAATCCAACTTAATTCCTGTCTTTGACATCATACGAACATTAAGGGTTTCGTGCTCTGGGGCCATGGTGATGCATGGATATAATCCCAGCTACCCAGGAGGTTGAGATGGAGGGTTGGAAGTTTGAAGTAACTCTGGGCAACAATTTAGTGAGACCTTGGATCAAAACCAAAAAAAACAACAAAAAAAAAAAAGGCAGGAGGCAGGGCAGAGAATGTAGCTCACTGTTAGAGTACTTGCCTTTACACTAACAGTAACAACAAAAATCTCCTGAGCTATTATCATTTCAGGTTTTTCTTACATTTCTGTAAGTGGAATAAATGTGTTCAACTACTGTCTGAGGGCATCTGTATCCCACAACCGTGCATTTTTAAACACTATTTTTATGTACTTTGCAAGGGTCACATCCTGTTTTAATTGCCTTGAAATATAGCAGTGAACAAAACCACACAAACTTTTTGGAATTCTGGTAGAGCAGAGAAATGTAAAAGATAAACACATATAGTAGAAGGTTATTAAAAAAAAAAAACAAACCGGATAAAGATAGGGAGTGTCAGACAGGAAAGTTGCAGCGTAAATATTGGTGTCCTACATGACTTCACTGGAAGGACTCTTGTAGACAGAATGAGACTAAAAATGCCCTGACCTCACATAGTCTATGGTGATGACTGTGATCTTAGGGATTCTACCAAGTACATGAGTTTATTTCCTCCTAATGTTTTGAAATGGGAGACATCATTTCCAGTTTATCCAGAAGGAAACCGAAACTTCGAGAGTCAAGTAAATGCCTTAAATAAAGACAGTATGTGGGAACCAGCTCTGACCCCAGACCACTTACTACTTCAGCATGGTGTTACACCACATCAGCTCCACCAGCATATTTGCTGAGGGGGAATTTATTCAACTGAGACGCTGCTGCCTTACTCGACTGAATCAAGTAGAGTCTAGTCTTGGCAAGCTCACTTTGCTCTCACACTTGTTCTAGTTAAAAGGTCTTAGGGTAATGCCCTGTGGCCATCCTAGGCAAGGAGTGGCCTGGTTCCTGACTTCATGCAGTGGAATGCTTGTGATGTGTCACAGTGAACTCTCTACTCCAGCAAATCATCAACTGCTTGAATTCCTGGCATTACATTTCAGTGATAGAACACTATCTTGGTGGGCCTATATATGACTGTGTTGAAGAACATGATGTAAAGCTCATATTTAGAAGGGAATGTAAAGTGAATGAAGGACAGTAATGCCAAGGTCACTGCTATTGTAAGAATCTGTCACAGAATAGGCTGTATTTAGCATTTCCGGTTATTGCTCTGTTTTTTTTTTTTTTTTTTTGTGGCACTGGGGATTGAACTCGTGACCTTATGCTTACCAGGCAGGCGCTTAGGCCACTGGGCTAAATCCCCAGCCCATGCTCTGTTGTCATGATAAAAAGTCTAAAGTAGATGAGTGTGTTGGATTGAAAGCCTTTATGCATGGCTGTGGAAAGGAGGTCAGGAGTTCAAGAGAGCTCTATTTTTTCTGCTCTGAGTGTGCTTTTGACAAAAGTGGGATAACTCTTGAGTGTACATCCTTTGCATTGTGTGTTGATGGTTCTTCTGTGCTTTGGATAAATTAACACTTCAGGGGTGCATGTGTATTGGTTATTAATCAAACAAGGGGCTATGTGTTTACCACTGTAATTTTTCATTGACCATTTCTGGTTGACTTCCCCACTTAATACTTCAAAAGTAAAATGTTAGTAATTTTTACAAGATGATTCTCTTTGAACTTAAAAGTTAGGGTTTGAGTGCTTGGGCTGTGAAATTTGTTCTGTTCACTCTTTTGAAGGATAATATACATACAAACAGTATACGTGCTCTAAAAGTACAGTTTAAAGACTTATTTAGAAACTGAACATGATTTGATGTAGTCAGCTTGCAGTTCAAAATACAAATTATCAGCATCCTAGAGCCCTTATACTCTGCCAATGACTTCTGTCAGTTTCTCCCACATGAGTAACCATTGTCCTGACTTCTAATAGTATATCTTTGTTTTGCTTGTATTAGTCAGCTTTTCCATTGTTAGGACAAAATACTAGGACGTCGTCCCTAGTGGCCATCCTCTATCTAGGCCACACCTCCTAACAGCACATTTAGGTACAAACATCAGAGGATTAATCTACCAATGAGTCTAGTGCCCCATGATCGAGTCACTGCTCTAGGAGTCTCTTACTCCATTCAAATTAACAGTTAAGATTAAACTGCACACCCTATTTTTGCACGTTGTGTAAATCCATTCAAATAGCCTGTGCTCTCTTGTGTCTGGCTTTTTTTTCTCTTTTCTTTTTTTTTCCTTGCAAAGAACAGTTTTATTTTAGCTCATAGTTTTGGAAGCTATAGTTTATAATTTTCTAAAAAAATTTATTTTTATTAGTGTATATTTACAGTATGTAATGAGTACATTCACCCTGAGGAACTGGTCCATATCCATAACACATCTCAATTGTTTTTTTTCCCCCTTCCCCTCCATCACCCTTTTTCCCACTGTCAGCTTTATTTATTTACCTTAAAAGTCTTTATAAAGTTGATTATTATACATATAGATTAACAGTCTGACTAACAGGCCAAGAAACATAAAACACTTAAGACAATTACACTAAATTGAGGTACACTTCTAAATACATTGTCCATGCTAACTTTCACTAACTTTTTTTCCCCACTTTTTTCCTTTTTGTCTTTTATTTTGCAATTTATTTGTATGTTGAGTCTCTCATATAAGAGAAACCATATGGTATTTAAGCTTGTGTGTCTGATTTACTTCACTTAACATTATGGTCTCATGGTGCTTTCATTTTCCTATAAATGACTCATTTATCTTTTATAGCAGGTTTCTTTGTTCATTCATCTGTTGATGAACATATAGGCCATTTCCAATTTAGCTATGATGAATTGTGCTGCTATAAACATGGCCATGCATACTTCACCATGTTATGGTATCTGTAACTCTTTTGGGAAGATTCTTAGAAGGAGAATAGTTGGATCAAATGGAATTTCTAGTTTTAGTTTTCTGAGGAATCTCCATACTGCTTTCCATAACACTGTACCAGTTTACACTCCCACAAACAATAAAGGATTCTTTTTTCTCCACAGCCTCTCCAGCATTTGTTATTGACTGACTTCTTGATGGTAGCCATTCTTTCTGGAGTGAGATGGAATTTCAGTGTTGTTTTATTTTTCATTTCTTGAATGGCCAGCAGTATTGAACATTTCTTTATGTATTTGTTGGTTGTGGCTTTTTTTCTTCTTATTGTTTGTGAGATAGAATGATATAGTTAGATGTAGCTATAGGTTTTCATTCTCATTTCCATGTAATATTTCATTGTGTAGATATTCTGTAATTCTTGTTCCTGTTAGACATGTGAATACCTTCCACTTTTAGCCATTATGTTTAATACTGCCATATACCTTCTTGTGTATAAATTTTGGTACATATGAACATTGTTGTTGAGTCCATCCCACCTAGGGATGGACTAGGTCACAGAATATTGATATATTCAGTTTAAATAGATACTACCAAGTAAGGTAAGAGTATAAATAGCTGGACCAATTTACATTTCCACCAGTAGTGTAAAAGTTTGTAAATTTTATTATTAAGATGCTGGGGTCTTTTTGGGGGGTGGGGTGGGAGGTGCATATTTTAAAATCGGTTTTGGTTCATTTTTTTCTGCTAAAAGGATAGTCATAGTTGCTTTGTGGATTCTTTGAAAGCTTTGTGAAATATGGGCCTCTGGGTTGGGCGTGGTGGCAAACTCATAATCCCAGCACTAGGGAGGCTGAGGCAGGAGGCTTGCCGTAAATTCCAGGCCATCTTGGGCTACATAGTGAGTTCAAGGCCAGTTTGAATTATGTAGTGAGATCCTGTCTCAAAAAATAAAAGCAAAAATATTGACCTCTGGGCACTACACTCACTGCTTTTTCTTTGGCTGTCTGTATACATGAAAGTGAACTATCTCTGTGATAGGTTTTATGTATCTGTCTTCTGATTGAGCTGTTTTTCACTCAATCTGAGGCGGCTAGATAAACATGAGCGGTGCAGAGAAAAGGGAGGAAAGAGATAAGATTGGGCACGGAGAGACCAGCACTCACAGGTGTGCTGTTCTCTGAAGACAAAGGCAAGGGGCGAGCTTAAATGTACTCTGATGGGGGAGGGCACAGGGCTGCTGACATGGGCTGTTCAGCAAGATGTGGCTGAAGGGGGTAGGAGCATTTGTGGTATGCAGGG
>RJWT010017659.1:0-19298 GCA_004365215.1 Cuniculus paca | reverse complement strand
TAATCATTGTGTACTGTGAGCCTGTACCAATAAAAATAAAATTTTAATAATTAAAAAAAGAAAACAAACATAAAACACGAAGCAAGATTTACCTAGATTTTTCCTTCCTGGGCCAAGCTTGTAGGCCTGGCCCTTTTTCTGTAAGACAAGTTTTCTCCAAGGAGGAGCCTTAGATTTCCAATAGCCCTGTGCATAACTGACTCTCCATGACAACCACAGCCCCATACTTGGAGATCTTGAAACTGGTAGCGCTTGTCACTGCCAGACTGACTTGCTCAGCAAGTTTCAAACTCAGGGGACAGACAGGTCTCCTTATAAGAAGTCTTCCAAGGCTTTATATTAAAAAATAGAAAGCAAAAAGAGCTAAGAACACAGAGATAAGTATAAAGTTTGACAAATTATTCTTGCTACCTGCTAACCCTAGTCTTGTGAAGATAAATCTACTAGGACCCAGAAACCTCTTTGCATGTCTTTCAAGCTACAACAGTCACCTTATCCACTAAAAGAGTTATTACTTCAACTTTTATATTAATCGTTTCTTTTTTTACTCTATATTAGCTTACCAGGGTTGCAATAAAAATGATTACAAATTGATCAGTTTAAGACAACAGAACTTTGTTCTCCCACAGCTCAAGAGACCAGAGGTGTGAAATCAAGAGAGTATTAGTGCCATACAATCCTTCAGGGCTGGCAGGAATAGGTTTATTTTCATTGTTGTGTGATATTCCCTTATATGAACACATCTTATTTATGCATTATTACCTTGGTGAATATTCAGGTTTTCCAAGTTTGGATTTACTATGAATATGTGCTTTATACATTCTGGCACCTGTCTCCAGGTAGACATGTGTGTGCATATCTGTTGAATATATACCTACAGCAAGATAAATAATGTAGCCTAATGCTAAATAATGGATACCTAATGATTAGGAAAGAGTCTTTGCAGACATTTAAATTAACAATCCTGAGATGAGGAGATTATCCTGGAGGATCTAGAGTGACATAAATGCAACTGATCACACGTGTCCTTGTGAAAGTGGGAGACTGGGAGGGAGCATTGACAAGAAAAAAGAGGAAGCAATGAGACCACAGAGGCAGGATTGGAGTAAACACAGCTGTGAATCAAGGAAAGCTCGAAGCAGAAGTTAAGATTATCCAGGAAAGGATCCTCCTCTAGAGTCTCTGGAGAAAACACAACTTTCTGTTATCTTTTTTTCAGTACTTTGATATCAGTTCCCAACTTCTGGCCTCTTGATCTGTATGAATAAATGTTTATTGTTTTAAACTACCAAGTTTGTGATCATTTTTTACTGTTGTATATAGGAAATTACACAATACCTAAGAATAGAATTGTCTAAGCATGACTATGCATAATTTCAAATTTAGCATCTAATGCTAAACATTTTACTTAGAGTTGTTGCAGCACCCACTGAAGATGTTGCACACTTCACATCATGACATAGAAAAGCACCTGTTAGTCCATATCCTGAAAGCAATTTTTTTTTAGGGCTCAGAGGTGCAAATTAGTTATTCTGTGCAGGCAACAGAAGGCACCTGCTCAACATTTCATCTTCATCTTTGTAAGAGTATTATCTTTTGTGGGAGTGAGAATGAGTGTTGGAGTAATGAGATTCATAGTACTAGGCCTGTGAGAGCAGACGAGCTATCCTGTCTGAAGGTAGGGATTGTGTAGGTGGAAGGAGAGTTGAGGCTTTTATCCTCAGCATGAATCCCTTCCACAACATTTGGTCAAACCAGAAATGTAAGGACTTGGCTTCTTTAGTTTTGGAGGCAGAATATGCTTCATTAACACAAAAGATGATCTCTAAATTACTAGGGATCAGATGACCAGTAGCTTCCCCTGTTTGAAGTTTGAGAAATGACTGAATATATAGTTGGCAAAAATCAGTAAAAGATCAAGAAACAAAGACCTGCTAAAGGATAGGGAGCTCACAGAATAAGGTCATGAATTGACTTAGTTCAGAAGCTTCCCTGTGCTTAAGAAGATGCAAATAAATCAGGTGGGGATGTGAAAAACAGAAGCTCTGGGGCAGAATCCTTCCCCCAGTCAAGCAAAATACCTTAGCAGAAGGGAGTTTGGCAGGATTGCAAGTGATTGTTGCAGGTAGTTTGGTCAAGATATACCAGGGAAAAGGGAAAAAAGATGATGGAAAGGTATTTTATAAAGCAGAGTGGTACAGAGTTTAACAGAATGAAGATTCCACGTGAAGTTCAGGTTTGGATCCTCTGCAAAGCAATGGAAGATATGAGAGTAAACTTCCAAGGCATCAAAGAGTTAGAATGAAACTGTCTAAAGATAAGGCTTCAAGTCCCAGATAACCAGATGCTGCCCAAGAAATGCTAAGAGTAAAAGATGATGGTCAAAGTCAAAAGCATAATAAAAGATAGATAATAGGAAATAAGGAGATAGATCCAAATGGGAAGGGGACCAAAACATAGAGAGAGGGAGAAAGAAAGAAAGAAAGAAAGAAAGAAAGAAAGAAAGAAAGAAAGAAAGAAATTAAGATGTGTTATGTACATGCAAACTTTCCACAATGAATGTAATCACCATGTACTACAAACATGCACTACTAAAAGTTTTAATTTAAAAAATATTCTAAAGTCACAACACTGAAGAACAAGTTTTGTTGGTGAGAACATGGAGAAAGGGGAAGTCTTGCACACTGTTGGTGGGAATGCAAAGCGACCTCCCCGACACAGACCCTGGTTTATGACATAAGCACTGAAGATCTTAACAAAAGAAACAGGACAGGTCAAGATAATACCCCATTTCCTCTTCCAACCAGTAGCTTTATGTGTCTTATTCCCAAAGTCTGAATGAAGGAGTCCAGCTCCTCCATCTGAGACTCGCATCTCCCAGTTTCTAGGCCCAAATCCTAGCCACATGGAAGGACCTCTAAGTTTCATCAATGCTGGTCAAATTCCCCTAAGAGTAATAACACCAAGGGTCAAACCCTGAAGAGAAAACTGTAGTGTAAAACATAAAGCAAGAAGTCAATCTGTTTGACAACTTGTTACCTCTCTTCTGAGTGTAATATGGCAAGTTGTTAATTGTTTGATTTACTGTATAGTCACTCTGCCAACAGCAATAAATAAAGTTAATTAATATAGGGTAATTCACTGCCAGGGAGGCTAGTAATTACCAGGAAATTGGAGAGAAAGTCTCTTCATGATATTTTTTTAGAAGAGAAAAACACAATTTACTATCTTCATTTTTATTATCTACTATTGTTATCATTATATATATTTTTTGCTTACCTTGAACTTTCTGTAGTAATACCTTGGATTCTAGCATGTGTTTTCTTCCCTCCACCAATCTGGCTGCAAATCTGTTGAGAAAGACTAACTGAAGTATCTGTTTTTAACTCTCCGATTACCATGCCAAGCTGAAATGACTTCAGAAGGTGCAGTCAATTGATTGGGGTGTCTGAACGCATCCAGTTTCTGCTATTGAACAGAATCTACCAGGAAAGATAGGCAAGAATTTCTGGCTGTCACTAACCAACGTTTTTTGCCTGTTTATTCCAAGCTAGGGCTTTCTTAGACAGAATTCGATAGCAACGTGCTGTAATGCAAACAGGAGGGCCTTTGGCATCAAGACACTTCATCAAACAAGCTTAAAGACTGCATAGTTTCTCTTGTATTAGATACACAAAATATAAGTAAAGAACAAAATGAAAGATAATAGGAAACAGGGGGAGAGATCTTTTGCAAATAGGAAGGGGATTAAGAGATGGAAGGAGGGGGAGGAAGAGGAAGGGAAAGGATTGAAAAAAGAATTGAGATATGCTATGTTCATATACCAACTCCCCATGAGGAATGTGATCATTATGCATTACAAACATGCTAATAAAAAGCAAAAATTACAAAGGATACATAGAATTAAATTTAATAGCTAAAACCAATTCAATGTTTCTTAAAAATGTTATACACTGAGTTTCTTCATTTCTAAAATAGGAATCAACACCTTTTCTGTAGACTTTATATTGGGATTAAATAGAATCGTTGCTGAATAAATATTAGTTGCTGCTCCTTCAGCTTATTCCTATCTTTTCTTAAAAATACAGCATTTTTTCTTTATTTTTCTTCTTGGGCAGGATGCTGGATAGTTTAGAGCCAAATTTCCTTCTTTCTTTACTAAATATATAGCATGTATCATGTGCACTAAACACTTGTGACATCTTATTTTTGCTGTGCTGATATTTCCGTTCTAACCACCTTCCTCATTTGAATATTTTACATTTCATTTCATCATTTTGTGTATATATTTATGCAGACACCTTAAATCCTGTCTAGAGTAATAGAATAGGAATGCACACATGCCTACCAGCTAAAGATCTAAGCATACATATGTATATGGTATAGCCACTATTTCTATATCTTCTTTCTTTCTCTTAATCATATATACCACAGTTTGTTCAATAATTTTTGTCTTGTCTCCCAGCTGAAGTCCTCAGTCCACTGAAAATATAATTGGATTTTAATTTGAAATATTTGTCAAATTGAACTAAATCATACACCTTGGTTATTTCTTCTATTTATAACCACTATGTGGTCTAATCCCCCATTAAAAACAAGCCTGTCCGTAGGACGTAAAGGACATCGCTTGCAGAGTCCAGGCTCTTTCCAATGCATGGCAATTTTCTCTGTGCAGTAACTGCTACAACCATATTTCCTTACCCCATTGCCCCACACCCCCCAAAAAAACCAGAAATTTTTTTTTTTGCACATCACCAAATTTAATGCTACTTTTGGGAAGGCAATCTGTGATGTGTGAGTCACTTGCTAAAACTTCAGCTGTAGAGTGGGGGCAATAAATATTCTTGAGGAAATGTGGGGCATTTAGTCTCTCAGTCTGTTTGAATCTGAATCATCATATAATATATGCTTACTAAAAACTCACTATCTTACTTGAATATTGCAATTTAGGGCCAAGAACTCTTAAATTCTTGGCACTGTGCACTTTGGGATGTCTCCTATTAGCCTCCTTCTGATTCCCCCAACTATGAAGAGAATTACTTGGAGATTTTCACTCAGAGACTGATTAGGGCTTCAGTGGTACAGTAGATAATTTCTTGAAAGCATATGTAAACAAATGAGCATTTTTTTTCCTCTTTAGTTAAATGGTCAGGAAACTATAGTTGTGGATGTGGAGAAGGGTGACAGTGTGACAAAGAGTAGTTACACAGGAAATAGAGAATTATATGTGCATGTAGAAATGACTTGATCAAAATCTACTATGTGCCACTTCTTGATGCTGGAGCTATGTGGCCATATTGAAAGGCACGATTTTATGGGTGACAACATCTAGTTTCTAGTAGGCATATTACTAAATTTTCCATGGTCTATGCTAACAAGACAAGGACTATTTTCCAAGAAGAGGAAGAATTTCTTTGTTGAAAAAGACATGGCATCGCTCCAAAATCCTTGCTTCCAAACTTTAGAGTGTGCTCTCAAGGCTTTCTATAGAATCTCTGAAGCATCTTAATGTGTCTCTGACACTTTAATCTTCTTGCATCTACAGGGTTATAATAGTCAAGTGGCAATGTTGCTTTCACTTTAACTCAAAGTTGATAACCTTGAGGATCACCGAGATTGTCAACCAATATATGGAATGAGAGCACTATATCCACATAATTTATATGTTATCTCCCAAATTCATAGATGCCCTCTAAGCATTGTGTGTCCCTCTTAAAGAAAGGGGAGGCAAAGATGACAGCAACTTATTCCCAGCACTGGAGGGATATTCACTTATATCCAACTGAGATCAAAAGTCCATGCATGATCATATAATTTGTGTCCTTTGCTTTAACATACATATGCATTTCTAGGTCACATATTTCCTTTAATTCCGTAAGTTCTATCAGCTAGATGTCATCAGTGTAGCAGCTAAGATCCATGTTTTGTGGGAATGTGAGATAAATAAGATATCAGTAGAATAAATTATTATATTGAGCAAGAGTTATTGTAACTCTGAGGAAGGAGCATAGGGTATATTGTTGACCCTGCTAGGTGAAATCAGGTTTCTAATTTTTGTGTTGTTTTGTTGTGCCTTTTCCATTGAAACTGAGACAAAACCAGATACATAGAATTCTACCACGTACAGAGTTTGAGTCAATTTGCTCCAAAATGTAAACAACATCTGGAACAGCAGCTCCCTCTGGAGTGACTGAGCTTACAAAACCTCATTGTCACATTTTTCCAATTCATTTTTCTACACTGGAAACACAGGCAGTTAAGTAGGGGAATGGGAAGTAGAAATGTCTGCATTAGTCAACAACTGCTGCAGTATTGCTGAATAACAAATTATCCCGAAATGCAGGCTGGTGGAAACTCATCAGGTAAGGCAAATGTCCAGACTTGACAATAGCCTCTCACTCTGAAGATCAGTTTCTGGTCCTCTCCTACATGTCTCCATTTTCTCATGAATGAGGAGCTATCTGGAACAGGGTCTTTACTGAGTGAGTCACAAGAGCACAGAACTAAGCTAAATCATGTAAACAGCCCACTGGACACATTCCACTGACCAAAGCAAGTCATATGGTCAAACTCAAAAGGAGTGTTTCAGTGTTTCAGTGCTACATCCCAAAGAAGATAGGCTGCTCAGTGAATACTTGCTGAATAATTATCCATTCTGTCACCTCACCCTGCATATTCCAAAGGTAATGATGGTAGTATTTTTTGTGACTTCTGAAGAATGTGGCAGTGTTTGTTATTATAAATTAAAGGGCAAGTACTTTCAATAACATAGACTTTATTTCATTTATCCCTGGGAGCATGCTGGCAAGTGACTCAAGTTATAAGTAATGAGATTAGGAGAAAAAGGTGGGGTGAGTAATTAGAATAATTGACTTTTTCCACAAGGTAATTCATTCACTTATTACAAGGTCTTCGATTAAGGTAGGACCACTATGATCAGACAAGCAAAGAAGGGATTGTTTTTACTATTAAATGATGCTTAGAGGAGCTTGAGGATCACAATACTTCGATTTTCTGAATCTTTTTATATCTCCCTTTGCAAGTTTTGGAGCACTGCTCTTTTCCAATGAATGCCTTAGCTTTCATTTGAGAACCATAATGAAGCTATGAATACTTGATACTGGCAGATTCACATTTTGAACATGATTTTGACTGTTTCAATTCTAAATATGGAAGAAATCAGAGAGCTTTTTAGCATATTCCCAGAAAGTTTTTTTTGTTTCAGTTCATGGCTTAAGCTTAGAAATTAAGAGTTTATCCCCTAAAAAACTATCAGATTTAATAAGCAAATTCAGTAGTGTAGCTGGATACAAAGTCAGCACTCAAAAATCAATAACCTTTCTGAAGATGAATAACAAACCCACTGAGAGAGAAATTAAGGAAACAACACCTTTCACAATACCATCCAAAAAAACAAAATACATAGGAATCAATATAACAAAGGATTTAAAAGACCTCTACATTGACAACTACAATACTCTAAGAAAGGAGATTGAAAAGGATATCAGAAAATGGAAAGATATCTCTTGCTCTTGGTTAGGAAGAACCTATATAATGAAAATGGCCATACTTCCAAAACTGTTAGACAGATTTAATGCAATTCTGATCAAAATTCTAAGAGTATATCTTGCAGAATTATAGAAAGCAATCCTAAAATTCATTTGGAATCAGAAGAGATCTACGATAGCAAAGGCATTACTGGGCAACAAAAGCAAGGTAGGGGACATCATAATCCCTGACTTGAAATTATACTATAAAACTACTATGGTAAAAACAGTGTGGTACTAGCTCTGCACATGCTAAAGATTAAAATTAGAACCACATCTTTCACCATAATTTCAACTAAATTTCAACTAAATTTGAAATGGATCAAAGATTTATATATTAGAACAAAAACATTAAATCTCCTGGAAGATAGAATAGGTAAAACTCTTGAAGACATTGGAGCAGCCAAAGATTTTATCAATAAAACCCCAATTGCATAAGAACTACCACAAAGAATCAACAATTGGTGTTTTATTTTATTAAAAACTTTTCACATAAAGAGAAACCACTAAGGTGAAGAATCAACCCACAATGTAGGAAAAAATGTTTGCCAGCTCTTCCTCAAACAAAGGATTACTATTGAGAACATATAAAGAACTCAAAAATATCAGACCTCCCAAATATAAAGGCTCAATCCAAAAATGGGCATCTACGATGAATACAAACTTTTCAAATGAAGAAATACAAACAGCAAATAAATATATGTAAAAATGTTCAACATCACTGGTCATTTGAGAGATGCAAATTAAAACAACACTGAGATTTCATCTCACCCCAGAAAGAATGACTATTATCAAGAAATCAACTAATAACAAATGCTGGAGGGGATTTGGGGATACAGGAACTCTTCTCCACTGTTGGTGGGAGTGTAGTCTGGTACAACCACTGTGGAAATCAGTGTGGAGATTCCTCAAAAAACTGGGATTGGAGGACCCATTTGACTCAGCTATTTCCCTGCTGAGTATCTTCCCATAAGAATTAAAAAACATTGTAACACAGTGATATATGTGCACCCATGTTTATAGCAGTACAATTTGTGAGAGCTAGATCTTAGAAACAACCCAAATGCCCATCAACTGAGGAATGGATAAAAAGGATGTAGTGTTTTTATACAATGGAGTAGTACTCAACCATAAAGAAGGATAAACCAAAGACTTTAAAGGTAAATGGATGCAACTCAAGATCATACTCATTAGTGAAATAAACCAGATTCACATGTGCAAACATCATATTTTCTCCCCAGTATGAAAACCTGAAAGAGTAAATAAGATCCAAAATGTACAATAGATATTGTGAAATGGAAAGAAACTGTTCAAAAGGAAAGAGAAACTGGGATGGGGGAAAGGAGAAAAAAGGAAGGGAAAAGCAAAAAAGAAAAAAAATATAATATTATATATATATAATATTATAAATATATAATATTATATATATTTGTGCATCCATCATGTTTCTTAATTGAAAACAGCAAAAACCAACTTTGAATTGGCTTAAGAGAAAAATAGTTGAGGAGGGCACAGTGGTACACACATGTGATCCCAATGTTCTGGGGAGCTAAGGCAAGAGGATTGCAAGTTTAAATTCAGCCTGAGAAATTTAGGAATTTAGTGGCACTGCACCAAAAAAAAATTTTTTTTAAGGAATTGGGGATGTAGCTCAGCACAAAGGCCCTGAGTTAGTCTTCAGTACCACAAAACCAAACAAACAAAACAGAGCAAGAGGCAAAATGTGTCAAAAGAAATTGGGAATATCTTACAAATTCTCCAGTCGGGACAGAAAACCAGAATACATGGCTCTGAAACAAATAACACAACCCCAAACCATATCACTGAGTTAATCAGGACAAAACACCCTTGGAACCTCATTATCACCATTGAGCACCAAATACCACTGATTGCCTTTGATTTGCCTCAGAAATTGGACACAAGTCACAAATGCCATTTTTGCCCTTAGACATAGATATGGCTGCTGCAGCTCCTGCCACTGTCTCTGCTGTCGGCCAAAAATAGATCCCTCCCGTTTCTTGTTTCTTTGTAGCCAATGCCTGTGGAGTACCTGTCTCTGATTGACAGCACTGAGACAAACAACTCTCCTCTAGTTAAAAGGTAGTCTAGGATAGTGCTTAGAGAACAGGTTTTTTTTTTTTTTTTATCTCTGCAAGGAAGATCATTATATGACAGCAGGCAGTTTCTGCCTCAGCAGATGAGGACTTCCCCAACCCATAGAAAGGGTTCAGTTAACTGTGTGTTCAACAAGTGCCTGTTAAGCTGAAATGTAGTGGTTCTGCTCAAGCAAAGAAACATTTTGTCTGGTTTTTATGTGGATCTCAGACAACATAATTTTTTCCAAACATCTGCTTCTTTGCCTCCATGAGTGTGTGTGTGTGTGTGTGTGTGTGTTTTAAAATTCCTGGAAATCTATCTTTGATTAGTCTCTGTATCACACACACAGACACATGCACTCACCTACACGTCTTCATCTGGCATTGCAATGGGCTTGTCCCCAGTGTTCATCTTGTCTGATTTTTAAAAACCAAACAAAAAGAGACATCTCATCAACTCCAGACCAAGCGCACCTGGTACCTTCCAGGCAAAACCTGACCTGGGAATCACCCTGGGGAGGAGACAAATCACAAAAGCCCAGGATTTGTAAACTGCTGAGTTCGAGGCTCGACTGGGGATGATAAACCCCAATTGGGATGAGGCATGGCTCGTAAGCATGTGCCACGCTAAGCATATGCCAAGTGTATTTGGGGGTTATAAACCTCTCCGTGAGTCCTAGAGGTTCTGATGGTGGGCAACAACTGATAAAGACAAATTGATTTAGAAAAAGGGAATGACAGCCCTTAACAACCCTATTCCAGGGCCTTTAAAATGGCATCTAACCATCCAGGCTAGGGTGCATAGTAAGTGTGCACATGGTATCAGTCAACCTGCAACCACTCAGGGCCGGTGGGGGAGTCAGGATGGAAGCAGGGGCTTGTTTAGGGCAGAAAGTGCAGGAGAAATGCAGGTAGGGACATGAGATCTGGGATGGGATCTTGTATACCAGGTGCTACCTTGCCTTCGATGCCTGTAGCCATTCATGGCCTATCTCTGAGCTGGTCTAGCCTGATTATACTGTGGCTGTTGGGCTGTTTTCCTCAATCTGTGCAATGCAAGAAAAGCTTGCCAGGGTCCTCTGAGCAACACCATCGGGTAGGAACTTGTGGGAACTTCTTTCCTAAAAACCCTTGTAGGATGGTAAAAGTAAAGGAGGAAGTTCATACTGACCATACGGGTTGGCCCTAGTTCTGCCTGTCACCCATTCGGATTGGTTCATCTGACCTCCTGCTTTTTGCCACACTCTCCTCTCTTCCATTTTCTGCCACACGTTCCACCCACACGTGGCCAGGTCCCTCCCTAGCAGCTCAACCCTGCCCCCTCTTCGCAGGCTGCACTTTGGCTCTGCAGGAGTAGCCAGGAGTAAGGTAGTGCAAATTTCTGGGACATGGGTGCTGCCAGTTTTGAAGGGTTTTGAGAGCGAACATTTTGACATCCTGCAAGATGCACTTACCAACCAAACAGCATGTTCAAAAAAGTTTCAAAAGCTTTAACTGCTGTCATTTACTCTGGTGGTAGAGTTTTTAGATATTAGCTTAATCCCAGAATTGGCATTCTTCGTGGTTTGAAACCAACCATCTTCTATTTATTTTCATCCCTTCCTCTCTTCCTTCCCTTCCTACTTCTATTTTGCCTTCTCTTGACCCTATTTCCCCTCCTCTCCCCTACTGTCCTCTTTCTTCCTCTCTTCTCCTTCTCCTCTCCTCCTCTAGCTCCTCTTCCATCCAAATCAAGCCCTTCCTCAAGTCAAGGCCAAGTTCTGTGCAGCCCACTCCGACTGGAGCGGACCAGGACTCCATGAGCTCCAATCTGTTGCTTAGCACCAAGGTTGCTTGGATACTTCTCTCGGTGACAACTGGCCTTGCCTTTGACTGCTTATGCGTATAAGGTATGCATAAAATATCTCCATTCAGAAGGTCAATGGGCCAGAACCAACTTTTAAAATCTTTCTTAGCTGTCTGGGTGGTGGTAAGAGTGAAAGATTGTTTCAAAGGAAAAGAGACCTAAATTTTTTATGTGAACTCTAGGTAAGATTCAGCTGTGTTGAAGAACTCACTGCAGAGTGGCAAATGGAACAAAATCTGGTGAACACAGCCACAAAGCCGTCTTGTTGCCAGTATATCAGTAAGTCAGGGAAGTGCAGACAGGATCTGTAGGGAGAAATAATTCCTATTCTTCTCCCCCTAGAATGGTAACATGTGATCTGCAACACTGAAAGTGTTGGAAAGTGCATGTATAAGGATGAGAAGGTGTATGTGAAGAAAGATGAGGAGAGGGAAAAGTGAGAAACAAAACAGGACACTGGCAAATGCCAAGGCAAATTTAAGAAATAGAACATCTAAAAACACAAGGGAAATAGGAACACTGCTTAAAATTTGGAGACACTATCATTCCATAGGGTGTCCAGACACACTCTCCTGGATCTATCCAGCAACACTTTTTTCCAACACACTATTCTGTCCTTGTTTCATTTGGGGCGGGGATTTTTTATTCTGCCTCAGTGTTCCATCTTGTCGGAGAGATTGCTGCTGAAGAGACACACGAGAGAGATGAGCAAAATCAGATTAGTTTGCAAAGGGGCAGGGATGGTTGGACCAAGCAGGAGCATCATCTGAGGGTGTGGGATGGGAGGAGACACTGAGAAATTCCAGGAATCAGGCTCTAGAGAAAGGATACACTCTGAGGTTGGGAAGAGCAAGACCCAGGGCTAAGATGGAGTGAGAGATTGTGGGGCAACCAAAGGTCGATTAGTGACCTGGAGGTGGAAACAAGGAAGACTCTAACATCCAAGGTGACTGGCAGAGATAGAGTAACTGAGCTCATTTAAAGAGAGGAGCAGCAAGTCACATCTGAAATGCGTGTGCACCTGCTGCAGCCTTTCCCCTGCTTTACCAAAAGCAACAGTCACCACTGTTTCCTTCAAGCGCCTGGGTCTGTATTGAGCATTTACTGTACTTAAAGATTCATGTAGAGGACACCCAGAAGACACAGCCCCTGCCTTGTTGACAGCCAAGAGACAGGCTGTACAGGGGCAAAAGCAATATGGAATGACTGTCACAGCATCACACATTCTACAGAGATGTCACAAAAGTTCTCATGGGAGACAGAGCGAGTGGCCCAAGAATAGAAGAACACATGGAGAGTACAGAGAATGAATGTTCGTGGTGCAGTATTGAGTAAAAACTCACTTTCTGGGCTTCAGAGATGAGAAGGGAATGTGGGGTCACTAGATGGCCTCTAGAACCCCATACTTCAGCTTGAATAGATCCATCATGATGGCGCCATGCAGACAGCATCTGAATCACAAAGTCAGCCGTGAGCTTTCCCAGCATTACTATGGCTCCTGCCTTCCCAGACCCTTGCTTTGAACTGGTACTGCCTAACTCTAGAGATTGCCTCCCAAGGAGAGAATTATTGGGAGAAGAGAAGTCAATGAGTAGCAAGGGAGAAAGTAGAAATGGCTTTTCCCTATATATGGAGGGGATCTAGGTGTCTCCCTTCCTTGACCATAACCTTACGGTTAGGCACTATCTAAAACATTTATTTGTATAAAGTCACAGTCCTTTCATGGCCCACAAGGGACTGAGTTTAAAAAGAGGAAATAATTTGCCTCATAACCCAGATAAAAGGCCTGGAAAGGTCTTGCCTCAGAATTCAGGTTCTTCAACACCAATCCTGTGTTCTGTCTATTCTCCTACCTCCCAGGAAGTCTGGGTTTCAAAAGCCTTGGTAGTAGATGAGGATTTACTGAAATTTTTAGAAATAGTTGAGATTTTAATGGGCCCAAATCATAAGTGTTGGGGGAATGTGGACGTATCTCCTTTAAACAATGTACTAACTGTTTATCTCTCATATCTGGTACTTTCTTTTTTGAACTTGGAGACAAGCTGCTTAATATAGAGTCGAACAGGAAATTTTCTCTTGGAAACTGAGGCTTCCTGTTTTCTCTTGGATTCTGCAAACATCTGTTATCAGGGTACCAGACTGACATACACAGAGAAACACTAACAAAAACCTTGCCAACATTTATATAACCTTGAACAACTTCCATCTAGGGCTTTAGGTTCCCTTATATTTCAAATGTCAAGAAGGCACATCATCTCAGCGGCTTATTTAAAATAACATCCCCAGTCCCCGTTCCAGGATATCTGAGATCAAGATGGCAGGGAATGGGCATGGAAATTCATTTATTACCAGCTACTTCTGATGAACAGCCAGATGTGCAAACCACTCTACTAGATAATCTCCAAGTTTTCAGGCTCACATTTTCTGCACTGGCAGGAGGTAGGGAAATATTCTTACCAAGAAGCTTATATTCTTTGGATTCCTTTATTAGTCACTTTCCTGTCACTGGGACACAATGCCCAGCACCTTCAATTTAAATGAAGAGAAGATGATTTGGCTCACAGTTTCTGGTGAAATCAGTCCATGGTTGGTTAGCTCCAAGTCAGAAATGCAAGGTGGAACGGCCTGGCAGAGGGAAACAGCTCATGTTATGGTGGCCAGGAAGTAGAGAGAGAAGGGAGGAGCCATGAAGCAGAATACACCCTTTCAAATCATGCCCCTAGAGACCCATCCTTCCAACCAGGCCTCACCTCTGAACATAACACTTTACAGGACATTTTTAATACAAACTACAAACCATAATATTGCCTTCATCTAAAATAGAAGCAGGAGAAAGATAAGTAGCAGATTTAGAGACGAAAATTCCCTCAGAAACCATTTTTATCCTAAGCTTCCTGTGTAATGAGAAAGTATTACTTTCCAGCATTGGACCATCCTTTGTTAACAAAGCTGTCAGAAGCCATATGGCTTTGCGTATTCATTTCCCTTTTCTTTTCCCATGACCTTTGGCAAAGTCTTACATAAATCCCTAGTTACATCAGCACTATGAAGTGCCTGGGGGTGAATCTAAGCGGAGTGAGAAGGAAGTACTGCCCCTTTCCTTATGTCCCACCGCAGCTGAGGTCAGAATGGTGTCTTACCATAATCAATGGGACGCTCCAGGGAGGTTGCATCCGGTGTCAGGGGCAAAGCTGAATATCTAATATTTCTTTCCTCAATGAGATTATTCTTCCAATATTTGCCTTGGAGGTTATGAAGTATATAGTCATTAATAATATGTAGAATAGCAGTTTTCTTCCAGGTAGAAGAACAACTGAGCTTTTTGGCATACTTACTGAGAGATACTGGCATGCCACCATGAGTGACCAGGAGTCACGTTTGCCTGAAGATGATTTACGAACTTGAAAGAGTGGATAAAATTTTACAGTTGACAAATGGGACCCAGTTTGCTGGGATTGAGGCTTTCACAGAAAGTAATCCAGAGGAGCTAGAAGCTTACCCTGAGATTAATGCCTGTGCCATTTCTAGGTCAGAGACTAGAGGTGCCATGTGGCCACCTTGTGACACCCTCTGTCTTTGCCTGAGACAGTGTGTTTCAAACTTCTTCAGAAAATAGAGATCTGTAGGAGAGTAAAGATCAGTCTCTGATGAGAAGACTGGAGAAGCTGAGGGGTAAGAAGATCTAGTTGCCCTGCCCTGTGACAGCATGAATTACGGTTATGATGAGGGCCAGATGTGCTCAAGTATGCACTAAGGACAGAAAGCACCAGCCACGAGCAGCCATGAGAGTGTCATTGGAATGGTCACAGTCAGAGAAAGAATGAGATTTGGTGACTTGGGGATTGCTGATTGGTAGTGCTAGAGCCTTGACTCTTCCAGCATTCTGTGACTTCATGAACAGTGAAGTAAACAGGTGATTCTATGCTTCCTTCCAACAGTTCTTCATCCTAAAATGGTGACTTTCCCCAGCAAAGAGAGGTCCTCATGATAACACAGGCATGAGAACTGTTCTTCACAGGTGGTACTGGCCCCAAGGAGCGCAGAGGCGATTGCGCTGTGCAACATCACCTGGGCTGGTGTGTGTGTGTGTGTGTGTGTGTGTGTGTGTTCATATGCACCTGGGTTTCCACACGCAAAGGCCCGTACTGTGCCCCCTCAGACACGTGTACCTCTGCCAGCATGGCAGGTGCTCTGGCTGCAGTGCCAGGTGGAGCCCCTGCCTCGTGTATAACGGGGCGCACGGGCTTACCTTCTGCTCAGGTGTTCCCTTCCTTCATCATTCACATAGAATGTGACAAGCGCTTGACTTTATGACAGCCCCCTTCTGCATATCAAGCAGCTGACACAGCCTTCTGCAGCATCACTTCAAATCTCGAATTCAGGAGCGAGAGACAAAGAAGGGCCTTTCACATCATGCCTGGGAGCCCCTTAGACCTCAACAGGACTCTTCCCATCTCAAAACTGCTCCCTTGTTAGGGCAGGAAAAGAGGGTCAGGGGCTGGATCCCTTGTCACTCCCGTGAAGAGGTACACCCGCTACTTAGACGCTGCGTTTGCTTGTTTTCTTAATAGCAACCTGGGCTGCATAATGCCAAGAAGATCCGGGAAGATTCGCACAGGAATTTTCTTCCTGCTGCTGGGTGGGAGGGAGGTGGCTGATGTTTTCTGCTTACCGTGGTCCTCATGCAACACAGCTTTCCCTGCTCCCCGGTGAGGGTCTAAAATGGAACTCCTGTCCTTACCTTCTTCCCTCTTTCCCTCCTCCTTTCCAGTTGTCCTCTCTTCCCTTATCTTCACCCCAACTATCTTTCTCTCCTGGGTACCCCTTCTCTAACTTCAGACCTGGAGACCCCTTCACATTTGCTAATGAGAAATTTTGTAAATTCTATGATCTGAGTTCCAACAATGACAGGAAGGTCCAATTGCTTATCTCAAAGGCAAAGAAACAGAGCACCAGGGATGCAAAGTGCCACCCAGGGAGCTGTGTCACCCTCGGTAGCCACCTCCTGGTCTGACCTTCACCTCCTATCTGCTCCTGTTCTCTTGGTTCTTGCTGCTTGAGCATTTTACAGCGTCAGGGTGTGATTGAGAGGCTGGGGGACCAGCTGCCAAAAAAGCATTCTAGCTTCACGTTCCCATTCCCCTTCTCTCCTGGCCCAGCAAACAGGTATGAAAACAACAGTGCCCTCGGTTTACACAGAACCTCTCATCCAGGAAATCTCAAACGGCTCTTGCCAGCCAGTCTGATTACACTCATTTTTCTGGTGAAGGAAAGTGTCTTTTCTGGAGGGGAAGTCAATCATCAAAGACTGCTCTCACTCTCTGGGGAAGAGCTGCAGGAAAGGCCTGGCCACCGCTGCTGTGGGCATTCCTGGGTCACCTTAGGCCTGTCCCGCTATATTTGTGGATGTAGGGATGCAAAAATGAGGACCCCAGGTGAAAAGGCCCTTCTTCCAAAGCCAGGATTCCAGCCAGAAGATGAAGAAGGACAAGAGCACCGACATAGTAGTTGCTTTTCTTCTAGTGAAGTGAAAGATATTTATGAACCTCTACTCCCACCATTCCAATTCAGTTAAACTCCATAATCCTAAAAGAAGTATTCGCTGTGAGCAGCTCAATAGTTCACCTGACTGTGATTCTTCTGTGACTCTGACCAGCCCCGGGGAAATGCCAGAGTCTGTCTTCTCCCTTTTATATGAGCATAAATACTCCTTCCATTGCGTTCCTATTGCAGGACTCCCTCCTCAGCCAGGAGATTAGAGGTTTGTGTAGTTCACGTGAAGCAAGGGAATAAGGATGGGGAGAATGGAAGGACAGAGAAGGAGGAGCAGAGCAAGGAGGGGAGGAAGAAGCAGACGGCGAGAGAGGAAGAAGGAAATGACCACAGTGCTGACAACGATGAGCAGGGGGAGGAGAAAGGAAAGGAGGGAGAGCAGAAAGGGAGGAGAGGATGGCCATTTATTGCACTTCCAAGGCTCTCTCTTGATCTATGCCAGAAGTTTTAGAAACTGAGTTAGCCATCTCAGGCCACCATAACACAGTACCATGCATGGTGGAGAGGGGGAAGGGTAGCAGAAACAACAGAAATTTATGTTTTCACCATTCCAAAGCTAAACTTCCAAGATCAAGTTGTCAGCAGTGTTCATGGCTTCTCGCCTTAACTGGTGTCTTCTCTGAGTCCCCAAATGGTGTCCCTCTTTACCAGTGTCCTGATCAACTCGTCTTCGAAGGACACCTCTCAGATGGCAGTGTTTTAACTTAATTACCTCGTTAAGCACCCTGTCTCTACATGCAGTCACACTTGAAGGTACTGGGAAGCAGAGCTTCAGCATATGCATGTGAGGGGCTCCCATTGCGGCCCATCACAGACTCCCTGTCTCTAATCTTTATGATACCTCTTAGGGATGGGAGTGATCCCCATTTTAAAGATGTGAACATGGAAATGCAAGAGAAATTAAGACAATGTAGACAAAGGCACTCAGCCAGAACCAACACGGACAGAATGAGCACAGGTTCTGGCTCCAGCCTCTCTAATGCTGAGCACGGTGACCCTGCCAAGCTGTCTCAGGATCAAGGATGAATGAATCAACTCCTTCTTCAGTCATCTGATGCCCACGAACCTGATAAACCTTTCTTTTTTCAGACAACTCAACTTTTTTGTGTGTGGTACTGGGGGTTGAACCCAAGGCCTTTGCACTGAGTTATAACCCCAGCCTACTTTTTTTTAAGTTATTTTTTATTTTGAGACAAGGTCTTACTAAGACACTAAGTTGCCCAGGTTGGGCTCAAACTTGGGATCCTCTTGCCTCAGCCTCTCAGTGTGCTAGGATTACAGATGTGTGCCTCTATCACCAGTTCATTGAGACCTGCATTGAAAGTCCTGGTTAGCAATAAAAAATTTTCCTTTATTTCAGTCAAGTGCGGCACACATGTGTGAATATGGAGGAGGATGAGACTCTAAGGGAAATATCCAGTTACACTATTGTTTAATACAGCTTTCAGAGTCAGCCCATTCACCCAAGCCAAGATACAAAAGAGAGACAGAGATGTAAATGCCCAAGGAGATCCACAGGAGGCTGTGTGTAATTACCATTATGCAACAGTGGCAAGACGCCATCTTTAATTATGGTGCTTGGGAAACAGAGCTTGTCCAGTGAGGGGAGAGTTTGTTGAAAAGGATTTTAATCACTGTACTTGTTTTTGGTATGGGGAATCAAACTCACTACCTCAAGTTTGCCAGGCAGGTGCATATGCCACTGAGCTAAATCCCCAGCCCTGAAAGGGATTTTCTAGCTTCACAAATGAGTCTTTGTTTACAAATCCATAAAATACCAATGTGAATAGCCATAAGTGTTGATCTTTCCCTCCTGAGGTTTCAGGCTTGGTGTGGTTCATGTTTAGGTGGCCCCCCAAACCTCATGGAAGGCTGAGTCATGGAAGTGGCTGAGTCTAGCATTTGTGACTGGTTTGTTGTCTAGCGCTGGGACTGGGGGTGTGAGTGCTGCACCCGCGCAGGGGTGGAGCTGGCACACAATGTAAGTTCGGGAAGGAGGCGTGGTTTTTCCTCTTTTGCCCTGTTTGCTCCTGCTGCTTGCACCCATGCTGCCCCTCAGCCATGCCACCCTGCCTTGGAACCAGCTAGGTAAGGATTGAAATCTCCATGAACTGTAAAAAATAAACCTTCCCTAATTTTGGGTCTCAGGTATTTTGTCTCAGCAATGAAAGAAAAGTAACCAAGACAAGGCTCATGGGAGGAAGCTGTGTCACTGAGGGGCGAGGTGGACCAGCTATACTCCATGTGCTTTTCACC
>RJWT010017658.1:0-19232 GCA_004365215.1 Cuniculus paca | reverse complement strand
AATGGTACTTAGTAATATCCATCATAGCCCAATATTTATGTGCTTACTCTTTCCTGTGTGCTTTTCAACTGTCAGATCAACTACAGTAGCTAATGCAATTATTTGTGTGTCTATATTATGCTAATTCCTTAAATATAGTTTTGACTTCTGTGAAACTTTGAAAGGTGTATAGTACCACCTTGTGTCACGATACCTATGTGTTGCACATAGCAATGAAGGGTTCCTGATTACCAGCAGGGAGGCAAAAGATCCAGCAACAGAAATATATATATATATATTTTTTTTCTTGTACCACTACTTTGAACTACTACAACTAGTCCAATTCTAAGAAGGAGTTTGTGAGATAGAGTTTGTCATATAGAATATTAATTAGGGATCAACATCCATGTAAGAGTAAAGGAAGAAGCACTGTTAGTCTTAGGGTCAGCTCAAAGTGACGAAGGTCTGACAAAGCTTGACTGATGTTATGAGGATCTCTGGCATGGAAACATGCCATCAACCTTGCCCTACACAGGGATTGATTTTGCTGATACATCTCTGAGTATGATCTACCTCACAAAAGCACAGCCTTGGGAGTGTTTTCCTGAGTCAAACCTAACGAGGTGACAAGTCTTTAGAAGAGAAACCTGAGTGATATGTCAAAATTATATTCATATATATAACGTGAAATGTTTACAAACAAAATATTCTTTTAGGCCAGTGCAGTTTTATCATATTGCTCCAAGTAAAAGAATAAAGCAATATTTAGGTATAGTTGAGAATTTAAAAACAGCAAGTTTCATTTTTTTTCTGCAATATTTTTGGTCTTAAGTCAACTTGTTCTAGAATACCTCACTTTTATGAATCCTTCCAGAAAAGAGGGTTCTTATCATTCCATTTAGAATGTATGAGTGTCTTTTCCTAGTGTGTGCACTTCAAATTCCTAATGTTTACTGTGTGCACACATTGCTTGCTACATACTTTTTACAAAAATCATCCATGCTAGCTTATGAAAAAATTAAGGCAAAAGAAAAAACTTAAAATGTTTTCTTTTTGTGATTTAAATATGTTCATTTTGAATAACTTGGAAAGTAGTTTTCAAATAATTGTATTTATTTATTTATATTTATATTTATGTATTTTTGGTATCAGGAATTGAACTCACAACCTCATGCTTGCCAGGTAGGCACTGTGTCACTGACCTATATCCTTGGTCCTTAAATAATTTTAAAACAATAAGTTCACTACTCATCCGGGAAATTAGCTCATAGGCATAAGCGCCAACCTGGCAAGCGGGAGGTCCTGAGTTCGATCCCCGGTACCTAAAAAAAACAAAGTAAGTTCACTACTCAAAAGCAACAACATTTGCTTCCCACATGCCAATGCAATTTTAGATCATTTACTTGTTTCTTAACTTTGTTTCTATTTTTCTTTATATGTCACATTATATTTTGAATGTGAACAAATTTTTACTTTCTACATATGCAAACATTTTAGAAAACGTGCACTGCAGACAATAAGATATTTAGATTTAAAGACCAAAGAGTTAAGAGGTAAAGGACTCTTATCAAAAAGATAAAATATTTTCTCAAAAAAACAAAAATCTTGATTTCCTTGCCATTTCTAATTTTTAAAAATATGCAGTATAAACTGAAATATATGGGGTAATGCAAATTTAGATCAAAACAGATGAAACGTTTTTTAACATGGCTACATTGCCATTGTAAGTATATCAAAACTAGTATAATTCATGTGATAATATTTCACCATTTGTTGTTTTACAGCCTCTGTAATGTCAATTTGATGCATGTAGTAAATTTTCGCTCAAGTTGAATGATATCTCTGTGCATGTACAGCAGATGCTTTTCTATATCAAATGATTTTTAGTTATCTTCATCAAACACATAACATCAGTTTGGAAGTGCCTGTATGCAAATGAGGGGACATGTGTGCAATTTTGCATTGGAAATGACAAAATTATTTTTCCAGTTTCATTTTTTATTCTCCAATATAACTACTTTTCATATTTCTAAAAGACGAATATTAGTTCTAATTCAGGATATATATGACAGTATAGTCAAACAGATGTTTATATCAAAATACCAGAGCTAGACCATGTGTTATTATAATGATCTATTTGACATTTAAATTGAGAGCAATTTAGAATGAATACATTAGAGCTTTCTAGTCCAAATAATTTATTTTTATTTATGATATTTTTTACAAAGCAAGGCATTTTAAAAATCCAACCTTTTTTTAAATAAAGTTTTCTTACAAAATTGAGAAGGGCCAAAAATGAGTCTTTGAAAATTCCCAAAGATGTTACAAATCACTTAATATCACTTGGTTGGTTTTAATTAGGGATACCTCCAATGCAAAGTTTTAGGCAAAGAGAATAACGAACATAAAATTACCCAGTCTCCACAATGTTTTAACAATTTCATTTCTTTTGATTTTAAAAATAATAGGGATTATTATCATAAAGAATGGTCCAAAATTAAAGAATTCTTTCAAATTTTGTGATAATCCAGGCTACACTAGTAGATGGAAGTTCACTGTGAGAACGAAATGAGCATATTGCAATGGGTTTATATTTACTTGTAAAGCATCAGCATAATGATTGCTAAAGTGAGAAAAGACCTCTCAGAAACAGTAGAAAAATAACAGGTTTAAGAATCAGAGTAGACCAAATCCTGAATATGAAACCAAAGGCAAACTGTCCATTTAGTAGAAGATTAAGCTGAAGATGGTTCATAAAACTGAAGCAAAAAATTTATTCCAGATGAGTGTCTTCAGTTTCCCATTCTTATGCCTGTTTTCTGTGTTTTGTTCCAGCACCACTCATTTAAAATGCTATCAATTCTCCACTAAATTGTGTGTACCTTTCTTGGAAATTGGTTGTTCTTATATATTTGGGTCTATTCATCACTTTGTTCTATATTCCATTAATGTACGTTTCTGTTCATTCCAATGAAACACTAGTTGTATTATGATAGTGCTATGGATCATGTGTTCCTACCAAAACTTATTTATTCTTATTGTGAGGAATTTTTATGATTTAGATCTGAAGTGTTTGCCCAAAACACAGGTTGCAAACTTGATCCCCAGCAGATGGCACAATTGGAATATGGTGCAAACTCTAACGGGTGGGGTCTGGTCAGTGAAGGCAAGTTCTTGTGTATCACCTGAACAGTATATTGCAACATGTCTTTTCTCTGTTTTTTCCCAGTCACTATGAGGCAAGGAGCTTGTCTTCACCACGTGCTCCCTGCCACTATGTTTTGCTTCTCCACCAGCCCAGAAACAACAGTGAAGCAATCATGAATTGAGACCTCAGATACTATGATCTGAAGTATTTTCTTCTTTAAACTGATTTTCTCAGGTATTTTGTCACAGCAGTGAAAAGCTAACAGAGGTATATTGAGGGGAAATGGACTGGAAGTTCTTAAGTATTTATTAGGTCATTAGGCATTGCCCTCCTCAGTGGATTCGCCTATTCATGAGTTAATAGATTGTAGAACAATGGATTATTGGATGATCTTGAGAGTGGATCTGTGATGGAAACTACTTTTTCTCTCCTTTTGGAATTGGCTCTGTCTTGCAATGTGATGTCCTTTCTGATATCACAGTCAATCAAAGGTCTTCACCAGATGCTGAACGAATTAGAGCTAGAACCAGGCTCTTTGATGTTCCAGCCACCAGAACAGCAGAATAAATAAACTTTCACTCTTTACAAATTCCTCAGCCTGTGGTATTTAGTTGTAGCAAGAAAATATACTAATAAGATAGGTAGATTTATAGTAAATATTTAAGTAGTGAATATCCATCTCGTTTTGTCTGGTTTTGTCTACTTTGTTTATCATTTCTTAACTAAGAAACTAAAAAAACAGCTGATGACCTCGTAGGGGGCTTGGAAACAGACTCTTCCTCAGTTTCCTCTAATAACATCTTCACTCTGGGCTGATGCCTTCACTGAAGTTCCAGAGAGACCTAAAAACAGAGATAATGTTCAACAAGCTATTAAGTCTGGAGAGCAATTTATCGTGAAACACTAGGTAGCTAATTCATATCAAAAATACATTTTCTAAAACTCGAATATTTTTCTGAGTCTTGAGTTAAGTCCTATCACATGGCATAGCTTAGTAAATGTGTCAAATATTTTCAAAGAATTTTGTTGTCCTGTTAGAATGTCAGGAACTAATAATGTTCAGGTGAAGTTAGGCGATAGTATCTCTGCAAGCAGATAATATTTCTTCTGATTTTCTGTCTGCTTGCTCTACTAATTATTGAGGAAGGATTATTGAAATCTCCTCATGAGGTTCATATCTTTTTTCATATCTCTTTCATGTCTTTAGATTGGTTGTTATTAAACACATAAACATTTGGGACTATGATGCCCCTTTAATTAATTTTCCTCTTTATCATAACGCAATTTTCTTACTGTCAGAACATGATTTTTTTTGGCCTATTTAATTGTGATACTTGTTGTAATTGAAGGAAGTTTCTTATGGAAAGGATTTTATTCTCACCTTTCATATAATGTTTGCTTTTCACTAAGGTATAGAGGCCATTTACAGTTAATGTGAATATTAGTATGGTTGGATTTTTTTAATCTATTCTCTACTATTTATTTTTTAAATTATTTTAATTTAAAAAAATCTTTTGGCACCAGGAATTGAACTCAGGACCTTGGACTTGCCAGGCAGGTGTTGTGCCACTGAGTTATATCTCCAGCCCTGCCATTTGTTTTGTTTTTTTCTCTTGGTTTTGGCAATCATTTATTACTGCTTTTTCATTAGTACATTTTGGTAATACATAATGTTTACATTCCTTGTGAGAAACTGTACATAAAGCATCTTAATGCTTTTTTTATTGCTGTTTCCCTTCCCTCACTACACCTTCCATCCATCTCTTAATCCCTTCTTTTTTTGTATATGTTTGCAATACATAATGTTTACATTTCTTTTGTAGAGGTAGCCACTGTACATGACACATTTCGATTTGTTTTTTATTCCCTTTCCCTCCCTTTTTGCATCCCTCCATCTTTTGAATCCCTTCCCCTTTGAATTTCCTACTTCCCATAATCAATTTTTTATTTTTCTCTTTGTTCCTACTTTGGGTTTCTCATATAAATGAAACCATGCCATATTTAAGCTTGTGTGTCTGACTTATTTCACATAACATTATGGTCTCAAGATTTATCCATTTTCCTATAAATGACTAAGGTTTCTTTATGGAGGAACAGTAGTTTAGTGTGCATAAAGACTAAATTGTCTTTTCTATTCATCTGTTTCTAGACATACTGACCATTTACAAGATGTAACTTTTACGAATTGAGGTTCTGTAACATAGGTATGTATTTTTTACTGTAATATCATGTCAGGAAGATATCTAAAAGGGGAATAGCCAGGTCAAATGAAATTTGTATGATTAATTGCTTTGAGGAATCTGCATACTGATTTCCAAAGTGGTTGTATGACTCCCTGCAGGTTAAATTTTCTTTTATGGTTCTATTTTATCTAATTTTTAACTCAAAAAAAATAGGAAAGCCAAAACCTGCTTAGAAAATGAATGTAGAGTTAAAAAAAAATCTTAAAAGATATAGCATTTTTTTAATTCAGGGTTGGAGAGCAGAATTTTACCTCAATATGCACACAAAATAATCACACTAATTTAACAAATGAAGGAGGGCAAAATTAAAACAGTTCAGGTTTTTCTTGTAGGAACTGCCTAAGTTCAAAAGTTAGCTTTTAAAAATCTTGTATCTTGATCCACTCTGTCTGCATTTCTTTTTAGTTGTGAACTGAGGCCAGCTACATTAATGGTTATGGCCAACATACACTGGTTCGTTTCTTCCATGCTTTTTTCCTGCCATTGGCTCCCTACTTTTCCCCTGCATTCAATTGTCTGCCCCTCTCAGTGATCCTACTCTGCTGCTGTTCCTGGAACCATGGTTATTTTCATCTCTCTACAATATCCTTCCATACCTCTTTGTAGGGTTGGTTTGCTGGTCATGAATAACTTCAGCTATTCTTTTGGGCAGCTATTTTGAAGACAACAAGAGGCTTTATGGCAGCCATTGCTAATTTCCTATTATCTTGTTTTGAAGTCCTGTATCACTTTCACTGTTTTGTTTTGATTGACTTTATTCTGTTTTACTTTGTTTGGTTTTATTATCTTTAAAAAAAGGTTCATCCACATTGTAAAAAGAAAAAAATCTTACAGTACTTTAACAATTTTAAAAAGTTCAAATATTTTCAAATTTAATGAATTTAAAATGATATTTGTTACTTCCTTGACAATCCTACTTTATTGGTGATACAAAAACTCAAAAAGTACATGAGATTTTGAAAGCTTTCTAATGCAGTGAGAGATTTGTCAGGCTTCTCTGGAACAACCAAACACTGAAATTCTGAACTAAAGCCCCAGGAATCATATGGCTCATTTATGATTCTCTTCTCACGACAAGTAAAAGAAAAAAATCTTTCTTCAAATATTTTATTAGATCCTATACCTGCACTCATGCTTATTTGACTTGAAATATAGGGAAGTGATTAAAGCATGAAATATATTCACATAATTGCTTGAAATCACAACTCCATATTTGCTATACACAAGATATTCTCTGTTTTTTCCATTGTATTTATTGTTTCACTGATAATCTATTTGCTTACCAAATAATTGAACATTTACTACATATTGTTCTACTACATATAGAGTGAACAAAAAGTTCAAAATACCTATATGTGTGGGATGTATGGAAGAAAATTAACAATGAGCATATTAAATAATTAAATTATATAGTATTCTACAAGTACTAAATACTGTGGAAAATAAAATAATCTGAAGGTATTTTGGAAAGCTAAATACATGGGAGAGGTTTACAATTTAGTTAGTATCATTCAATTTGGCTTTAGAGAGAAGCTAAAACTTCATCAGCAATAATACTGAAAGTTGTAAGGGAGTAACACTGATATTAGAGTGAGACGTGGTGGGATATAATGCACAATAAGAGAGGTTATTACAGACAGCTTCATAAATAATTTATCTCCAATTACAGGGCAGGTGGAAGTGAATAGAAATTCAGAGAGGAGAATTTTTTGAGTCATATTCATGACTTCAATATTCTTAGTACTGTAAGGAGTAAGATTATTTGCTGAAACTGAGAATAGAGATTATGATGGCAGAATTGAAACAAAAGGATAATAGAAATTATTCCTGTAAAAAAAAATGGAAAAATAGATAAGTTTCCTGTGGAAAACTAGTGAAACTGATTTTTTTTGAGCCACATTAAGAGCCTTCTAGAAGTTTATAGTCATGAATTTAAAAGATAATAACATGCACATTCTATTTATTTTGCTTGCCTCTGTCAGCTGCACAGATATATGGTAAAAAAAATGTTGTTTTAATTAGAAGCATAATTTTAACCAGTTTGTAGAAACTAAAGTGGATCGAATGAGTTAAGGACATGCATGAGCATTTGAGGGTATGATGCAAGCTCAGTATAATGGAAGAAGGCTGTTACAGGCATGCGGACAAAGAAAAAGAAATAAGACAAATCAATATTCTTAAAGAACTTTTTGCTTCAATTATAAGCCTTTTATTCTTTTTAGATATATACAGACAAATATATAACACTAATATGCTGCACAATTTTTCCATAGGTTATTTGAGTTTTAATTACTTGGAACAAACTATTCTTATAGTTACTTTATAAAATATACATAGTCTTCATTTCACAAATTAGAACAAGAACTGAAAAGATTAAAAATTGTGACAAACCCATGTTTTATGTAGTAAACCCCAGACTAAAATGCAAGTCAATTTTACACAAATTTAATTACATTTGTATTTTACCAAATCGTGTGTGCTTTTTAAGTTACAAACTTAAAGATGCAGTATGTTAGTGAAAAAGACCCACAAAATTAGCAAGTGAAAAAACAAGTCTAAACTATTTTTCTTATGATGCAAACATTGTATAAGTTTAATTTATGAAAAATAGTGTCTAACATTTATATATAATTTAATACTTTAAGAAATAGCTTAATGTGCATTCTTATTCATTGTGACAACTACATTAGGTAAGCAATATTACCCCTTTGGTAAATATTTGAAAGATAATGTAAAGAAAGAAAATATATGCAAAACTAAACACCATTTGTGTCTTTAATTTTTTAGGTTGTTGAGGTATACAAATGTGCATGTAAATAAACTAAAACACAAAATTAGCCATAATATTCATTTACTATAAAGCTAGTAACTTAAAGTTTAGCTAATCATTTCAGCGTGTTAGAAATACGTGATGCAGTATCCATTGAAGCAAGTTTTTTATGCCTGTTAAGAAAAAATAAATATTTAGGTAATTAACCATTAAGAATATTTTAAGTTATTCTTACCTTTTTCATAGTTGTTTGAGTTCATGCATTTATTTACAAATAATGCCAATTATAGTGTGATAAATTAACATGTTCCACATATAAAAAGTTCAATTACATTTAATTTACAAAACATATCAGAAAAAATATGTGAAAATCCAGGAAAAATTTAAGCAAGTATTGATTTTTATTAAAAATTAAATCATGATTTTAAACGAGTAGGAGCTGGTTTTTATTAATTTTGGTTGTTGATGTTGCCACAGAGAAGAAATTAAAGTTAAACCCTAATCTTCATTTATTTTATGTAGTATATATCAATTTACATAATATATACATGAAAATGATTTTTATATTATAAAATGCTACACAAATTGTGGTTAATATTACCTGGAATATACTATTATGCAGTAACATCATGTATTTCTTTTTTTCCTCTTTACAAGTGTATTTTTGACTACATACTGATTACATTTATCATGGGGAATTGTACCTGTACATAATATATCTTTTGTTTTCCCATTCCTTTTTCCTTTCAAATTCTTCCCCTTGCCTATTGGAAAAACTTCTGCTTCCATTTTTTTCTTTATTTTTTTTTAATTTCTTTACCCTTCCTTCCTCTCCCATTTTCCCCTTCACATTTGCACAACATTTTCCTATTTTCCAATATCTATCCTCCATTTGACTCCTTATTTATCGTTTGGGTTTCTCATACCAGACAAATTATGCAATATTTAAATATCTGTGTATGATTTATTTCACTTCAAATTATGGTCTCAAGATGCATCCATTTACCTAAAAATGTCTCAAGTTTATCCCTTATTCATTCACCAGTTGATTGGCATATACACTGTTTCCAAGATTTAGCTATTATAACTTTGTGCTCCTATAAAGATGGATATGCACGTATCACTGTGGTATGATGTTTTTAACTCTTTCAGGAAGATAGCTAGTAGGGGAAGAGCTGAGTAAATGAAACTCCTAGTTTTCATTTTTTTGAGGAATCTCCATACTGATTTCCATTGTGATTGTACCAATTTATACTCACACCAATAATGGAGAAGGTTCCTTTTCTCCCAAAGTCCTACCAGCATTTGTTATTGGTTGATTTCTTGATGACAGGCATTCTTTCAGGAGTGCCACTGAATTTCAGTGTTGCTTCAATTTTCATTGCTCAAATGACCAGTGATAAACACCATCTATTTCTGTGGGGAATACAGTGGTGTCTTAGTTACTTTTCTTGTCGCTGAGATAAAATACCCAATACTTAAAGTTAAAGGGGAAAGGTTTATTTAGTCATAATTTTTAGAGGTTTCAAACCATAGCTGACTGACTCCAAGGCAGAGTGGCACATGGCAGAGTGCTACTGCAAAGGCAAACAGTTCCTGGCACCCATGAAGCAGCAAAAGGAACAGAAGAGAGAGGGAAAAGACTCCTTCTGTCCCTTATATTGTATCCAGTCTACTGGGATTAGGGTGATAACAACCCAGTTAATGGACTGGTTTATTAATTACCCACCCTTTGATCCTCACACAGTTAACCATAGAATTTTTGATTCATATTGCACTATGAATCAATCACACACTCCAGATTCCACCACCTCTGAAAAAGTCCCACCCATGACTGAATGAGGCTTTAGGGGGGCATCTAGACACAAATGATAACATTCTGCCCCTTGACTCCCAAAGACTCATGTACATTCCTTTATGCAAAAGGCATTTTCTCCATCTCTAAGAGTTACAGTCTCAGCATTACTTGAAGTCCAATTCTTGAGCCTCTTCTGAGATCTACGGCAAACTCTTAGCTGTGAGCCCCTGTACAAATGAAAAGAGTTAAAAACACTTCCCATGTACAGTGGCACAGGACAAACATTACTATTCCAAAAGGTACAAATGGGATATACAGGAATGGGACTAAAAAAAGTCCAAAATCCATCAGAGCAACATTATGTCCCACAGCAACCCAAGAAATCTATGGCAAGTTGTGATCTTCCTAGTGCTTGGCGAGCTTAGCTCCTATGTCACTTCTGGTGGTTTTATTTTCCATGGCTTCTCTCTTGCACTGGCTCTGCTCCCTTGTTGAAGTTTTCCCAGATGATCTGCTTTACTGTCTTCTCAAAACTTCTGGGGTCTCCACTGTAACTTTAGCTTCACATTCATAGGTTCTCACACTGCTCTCTCTGGGGAACATTGTCTGGCCTACCAGGCCTTCTAAAATGTGCTTGGAAGACTTCCTGACACCACAATTCTTGCATTCTGTATGTACCTAAAACTAGCACCACATGGATGATGCCAAGATCCGTCACCAACTGGAGCAGTACCTAGGCTTCCTTCTCTCTTGACTGTAGTAGTTGAATGCTTGGATCACTAAGCATTCTGAACCCAATTCTGAGAAATAAATTCTCTAGGCCACCACCTACATTTTCCCCTTCCTAGAATATGGTGTTCTGAGTTTTCTTCTCAAAATGAAGTCCTCTACTTTGAGGCTACAAAGGATGAAGTCTGCTGATGCTTGTGATGCCCTCAGGCCATATTTTCTAACCTCCTTCCTTTTTAGCAGTCAAGATCTCCACTGCACCATCTTTGCAGTTCTTTGGAGCTTCCTTTCTGGCCAAACTCAAAATGTTTTAAATTCTGCTGGGCTCTTTTCTCTTGTTAACATAGGTCTCTACTGGCATCGTTTCTATCACCATTTTGGTCTTCTGAGCTCTGACTAAAATCTCCCACATAGTACAACTTAAGGTGTTCCAGCCATGCTTTTTCAGCTAGGATCTCTGAACCTTTTGTATCTCTTCCCCTTCCCCCAAGTAAGCTCCAAAAGCTCCTAAACTGCATGTGCAGGTATAGTCACAGCAACAACCCCACTTCTTTGGTACCAAAATCTGTGTTAGTTCCCAACATCCTCTGTTAAAGAGGGAAAAGTTTATTTAGCTCACAGTTTGTAAAGGTTTCAGTCCATAGTTAGCTGGCACCAAGGCAGAGTGGCACATAGCACAGGGGCATTGCAGAAGAGAACAGATGGAATTTTATTTTTGGACAAAATTCTTGTGACATCTCCAGTTTTTAACCTATAAGATCATATACTACACTTTACTGTAGCCAAAAATCCAAGAGGCAGTCGATCTACTTTTTAAAATGCCAAATGAAACATTATTGTCTTCTTTAACCAACCATACAACATTTATTTTTCGCATTCATATTGTTTCCAGGAAATTTAGGACACTTTTGGCAAGTTTTCTTTCTTTTAATATGTTTTACTTGGCAACCTCTGACATGGATTTAACTGTACCATGAAAACAGACAAATTTAGCTAGGAAACTTACGAAAAGTAACACTTATGTGGGAGATAGTCAAAACTTCCAAAAATATTTAGATCATAAGACATTTTATTTAGTTTGTTTTTAATCTTTAAATAAAATAAATGTACACTATTAATCCTAAACTACAATTATTTAGGAAAAAAGTCACTGCTTTAGAATTAATTCTGAATATTTTAAAATATGAATTGAGTATTCATTAAAGCCAAACTGACTTAAGCAAACAAGAAAAAAAAGACATTAATTGTTCTGTCCACATAACAGAAAAATTCAAGACCAAAAATTGATATAATTTTGTTTCTACTACACTACAAATTTAGGATATGTTTACCTATTGAAATCTATGCTTGTTAAGGATCACATGACCCACATAGCACAATAATAACATTCCTGTATCACTAATACTTTATAAATAATAACCATCTTTATCTATTAGCACTAAATAATAAACTGCTCAAGAGCAGTCTACTGTCCCACAGGACCATAAGAATAGATCTTTACTTGAAAAATCTTTTGATCGCTAAACAGAGACTAGACAATTCTCAAAGTTTACATTTTTGAGTTATCTAAGTCAGATTTCTGAGAGCACCATACAACATCGTGTAGAAAATAGGCAAATGTTGATAAATGCAATAACAGAAATGGGTTTGCAAAATCTTACATTTTGTACCACAGAGAAGTTGCACTGTTTCTAAGTGTATCATTTCATGAATGTTTTTATATATTACATGTACAAATATCAACACATTAAATATTCTAAGTGAATATTACAGATTTAACTTTTCTATTTTTAAAAAATGTTTAACTTAAAAATATTGTCTTCTATTGCATAATGCATAGTAATTTTAATACAATAAAAGAAACACTGAAAAAAATCATACTAAGACTATTAATATATGAGAATGCTAGATTAATGTATTATATTGAGAAAAGGAGAGAAAAAGTGATCAAGATGCAATATATGTATATCAATGTCTTATAATAAATATTTTAATTATGTATCACAAAAATCTTAAAATAATATATACGTTCCCTTAACATCTGTGGTTTGATTCTTTAAAAAAATTCCTTCAAATAAATAATAAAAATTTTAAAATATATTTTAGGATTCTATTAATTTATGGTGACTAATCAAAAGGTTATTACTTAAAAACTTCTACCTTTGTTTTGAGAAGAGTTTGTTTGCTTGTTGTAGTCTCTACTCAGTGTTATATTTGACATATGTTTACTTATATGTAAATATAATATGTATATATATTTGCATTGTATGATGATTTTAACGTTGGGCCTTTTATTTTTAATTCTCTATACAAATCTCCCAGTCTTTCGGTTCTAAGTGGCATTTGTACATCAGTAACATTCAAATTTCCATCCTGAAGTATTCCTCGCTAATAGTAGCCTAATATAGCCAATTGACAACTGATTATCTATACTTCTATGGTTTTGCAATAAGCAATATAGGAAACATATTATATGTATTATAAAACATACTGAATATATATGTCAATTTAACCATATCTAAAACTAATGCCTTTTATTTTTTCCCAATCTCTATTTTCAGATACTCTCTGTGTCTCTTCTTTATTTTTATCTCTTTATAAACAAACCAACAGAAGATCTTATTTATACTATTTTGAACCTGACAGTTTGTCATCCTTTCCCCATATCATGAGTTACCAGCTAACATCCTGTATCATTTTTTTAAAATTTAACATGATATTCAATATTTACATGTCTGTGGTACAATGTTAAAAGCTTTGTGAGAAAAGAGATATTGGTAAATTTTATTCACTGATTATGTTGTGTTTGATTTCTGTAGCAGTATTTAAACATTGGAGACACGATAACTTTAAAGAAATGTATTACCTAAAGTTTTGCAGACTAGCAGAACCAATATTGGTTGATTGCATCAGGTGAGAGCCTTTTTGCTGATGGGGACTTGACAAGTCCCAACGCAAAAAAGGGCACAACATGGGTAGGTAAGCAAGCTCATCAGAGAGAGCTTTCATACGTGACAAAGTCAATCTTGAAGAACACAGTAATTCTTCATTCATGAAACTGTTACTCCATTCATGAAGGCAGAACTCTTGAGAGCTAATCACCATTCAAAGATTTTATTTGGTTCTTCCTCTTAATTCTGTACCTCACAATGGAGATTAAATTCCAGCAGGAGTTTTGATGGAAACATTCAATCCATTTGCATTGTTTTAGCTAAAATGCTTAGACTACAAATCACCTGTTGGGATTGACAATAGTGACTTGAAGTATTCATGAAAAACTGAGGTGCTAATTACACTGAATTATATACTCATTGTAAAATGCACAGCACTTCAGAGAAAAATGAACTTAGAGATACAAACTACATTTAAAGAAATATTGGGCATTGCAAAATTTAATAATTCATTTTTTTCTGATTCAAAAAATCTACATTCATATCCTGTCACATACTCCTTTCTTTTTATCCTATGACTTTTTTTTCTTGTTCTTTATATACATGTCTTTAGTTTTCATTTCCACTCCATTTCATTGCTTAAGCAAATATATCAACTACAAAATGCTACTGTCAGACAGACATTATCTTTTTAAGCCTCATATTCTGAAGCAACAGAACAGTCAACAACTTGTTCCGCCTCCATTCTCTTACACAATTGTTGATTCTTATCTGTTGATTTTGACACAACAGGAAGAAAATTTTAATTAGTATTTCTCTGCCCATCAAACTGAGTTTCTCTTGTTCTGAACAGAACCAGTTATATCTGTCTCTTTTACTTACAGATATTAACATAGTAAGAAGACAGTCCATTCTGGATCTTGGTACCACTCTAACACAATTTATAACAGAAGTAAATTTTTTTCATATTAACATGAAAAATTTCATCTTTCTTGAATTTAGTTTTATTTTTTCCTTAAACTTCTTTGTTATAATTCACAGACCTTATTAGTTCTTTTCATAATTGTATATGCTAGCATAAGCCAACATTCATCATCAAGAACCTTCATAAAAATCATCTACTTATTTAAATATAACCAAGACGGATAAGGTAGATGATAGTTAAATAGAAATAAAAAACAGACATAGATCTATAATAATTCCTGAAATTTTGGTATGAAATCTCCTGATGAATTAGTAAGTTTCTTTAGGCTATTTTATCCAATATTTTTTAGTCAGAAATTAATGCATGCTGGTATAGGTTCAGTGACTTCAGTGTTTTAATATTATTAAAATAAAAAAGCATATAACATTCAGAATTTATGAAGATTTGAGTAATATTCTCACAAGCCAACTTTTCAAGTAGAAAATTGAAGAAGAAATTATAAAAAAAACAGCTTGTATTATGATTAATCAGTATAGTCTTATAAAACATTTACTGATATTCCCTGTATTTTTCAATGGACTATACTGTAATTCAAAACTCTATTATTACATGGAAATCTCTTGTCAATGAGTAAAATATGTTGGTATGATGATTGATGATATACTTGTCAGATACAGGTCACATGACTTTAACTGCTAAACCAGAAACCATGGCAACAGCCAGTTAGTGAAAATTGAAGAAATATTTTGTAGTTTTGCATTTGTTAGAGCTGCTGGACTGTAACAGATATGTATTAATTGGAAGTAGAAATGACAGCTTGCAGCAGTTACTAAGATAGGAAGAGAGCCATCAGCACCTGTCATGGCAAAGGACTGAGAAAAGATGAATCAAATGCTATGATGTGTGACTTCAAACAGAGTGTCACTTTTGTGTACTCGTCATTTGTAAAAAGTGTGGAAAAATGTGGGGTTTTGTTAATGTATAAATATTTTCAACAATGTCTTAAAGATACGAAAAAGAATCATCACTTGTCAAGTTAAAAAATGTAAATTATAAATTCAAAAAAACACGTAAAACTTTGACAGTTCTAATCATGTACCATCACCATGATTTCACAGGGCAAAATGCATGCATGCATGAAAGATACTTCAATAGAGATTGGCAATATCACTATACAAAACAACACTGTCTTTTTTTCTGTCATGTTAAATATGATTAGACAGTTTCAGATAACAACCTCGCCAAAATCAAAACCATATTTTCATACCCTACGATGATGGACAGAGAGCTAATTTTATCACAAGGGGCACATTTTTAAATTGTTGAAAAACACAACATACTGATACCATTTTTTCTCCAATGCATCTTCTAGGAATCTACTTAATGATTTACTAATGATTAGGTTAGGTGACACTCATGGATAGTACACATACCTCCTTAGAAATACTTGCTTGTGGTTAATTTCACTCTTATATTTTGCTTTGATGAACTAACAATTTACCATTAATAATCTCAATATCACTTAGGATAGTAAAAATTGTAGGAAAACGGGGTGATAGGGGAAGAGTTCCATGTATAAAATATGTATTTAAAACTTTTTCAATCAATATTGAACTTATTGTTGATGTGTAATACTAATTTTTAAGTGATTCAAAGGTGACTACCCAGAAACAAACATAAAAATTATAGTGAAATTTCATGTTGTTTGTGGATTCTAATCTATTTAAAAGTATGATTTTTCAGAAACTTAGACATAACATTCATTAGTAATGCCAGTTTAGAGATGACTATTCAAAAAGGGACAATGCACAATTCAGTGTTGAGAACTAGAAATGGCTGACTTATTTTCTGAGACCAATCTATTATAAAAATTTTTTAAATTGAATGAATGAATGAATATAAAGTATATCTATCAAATTAGAATCTTATCTGGTTTAAAGTCGCTGATAGATAATAATCATGAATACTTTCTCATAATCAAATATCCAGGACCAAAAAAAGTAGTGTACATCACCTCTAAGAAGCCTAGCCAGAGCTGGGGATTTAGCTCAGTGGCCTAAGTGCTTGCCTGGCAAGTGCGATGTCATGAGTTCAATCCCTGGTGCTGCAAAAAAAAAAAAAAAACCTAGCCATATACTAAAAAATCTACAATATTGTCTTTTGAATTATCTAAGGTATTGCTATCGTACATATTGCTATCAGGTAACACTTACAGTATGATGGTTTTTAGAGGCAGATTTTTTACAACAACCATAATTATTTACAATTTTGAAACTTTTATTTTTACATGTAAAAATGATTTCCCATTTTCTTAATTGCTTCACATTGTCTCCCTATATACTTCTTAAAAATTTGCGGGCATGGTATAAAATGCACTTTCACACCTACTTTATCAATCTGCAATTGCAAGCCTTTCCCTTTCTACCTCATCATTCACATCCACCAAATGATAGGGATGGTGCCAGATGGTGATAGAAGAATTTCAAAGAAAAGGAAGTCATGGCACAATATGGAATTATCCTCTCTCAAAGTGACCTTTGATATATTCCTTCTTAGAATAACATGTCCTCAAATACCTCTACCAGAAAATAATTGGGAACAGAAAAATCTTCAGTATTCATTTTCAAGTAAAGTGACAGTTTGTGTTGTAGTTTGGGTTTACAAGGGAAAAGACTTAATTTAACATGCATAATTTAAAGGATTATTTTATAATATTCTCCTAAAAAGTCAGATGAAGAAGAGTACAGGAGATCTGTCCACACACTAGAGACCCAAAGAATCCAGTTGAGGTCCTGAATCCCACAGCAATGTCTTGAATGAGTCCAGCTGGAGAACTAGAGCCTGTAACAATGTCCTTCACGAGTCCAGCTGGAGGCCTAGAACCTACAACAATGACTCATGCAAGTCTGTATCAAGGATCTGCACTGGGAAGGCCCAAAGGTCATTGGCAGAAGTGAGAAAGTTAGGACCAGCAGGATGAAGGATCTTTGCCAGCAGGCTGAGAGGTTTGCACTGGAGCCAGAAAGTGATGCTCAAAGTAAGGACTAGAGCTCTCCTGAAAAGAACCACAGCCATCCTCAGTGACAGCAAGGACCTGAGCTCCTCTGACAATGAGAACATCCAGGTTTATATCAGAAGAGTGAGTGTAACAAGCTTTTCCAGGAGAATCAACAGAGCACCATCTTCCCCTGCAGTTCTCCTTTTATGCTGTTGGCAACAATCCTCAGATGGGCCTTCCACACCCAGCACCACTCTGATTCAGTCCAGCTGGACGTCACATGTTGACCATTAGTTAATCCACCATAGTTTGAAAGAGTGACTTCCCTGTCTTCTATTGATTAGTAGAGATTCTACACATTAAAAACACTGAAATTTATAACCAACATAGTAAGAAGTTAAAACAAATTGAGGAGAAGGAACAAAATCAGCCCATTAAACTTAACAAGTTATTAGGAACAAGAAATAGCTAACGTTGAACAGGACTGAGAACATAGTCCTGTCACTTGTTGATAAGTTACTCCTTCCCTGTTGACCACAAATATACACCAATCCCAGTGATTTTTATGGTCTCCATCTTGGTCCAAGGTGTCTTTCAGATACTCTTTCTTAAAGTGTTTTTTGCAGAATTATCTGTTACAAGAAAGATTTTAAAACAACCTTTAATACACTGAATGGTATATGAAAATAAACTATATGAAAAAAGAAAGCAAATAGAGATAGAGCTAGAGATGATAGAGTTGGAGATAGGAATAAGAATAAGGACATGGGTATGGATATGGATATGGATATAGATGATATAGATGTAGGTATGGATATAGATACATTTATAGCTTTCATACAATTCCAATCATTTGAAAATTACAAAGATATCCAGAAAAATAAAGTAGAAATTACACATTTGACAATATTCTAAGTCATGCCTAGTGGAAAGAAACAACAGTTGAATTATGTGAACTATTTAGATGTGGGTCCATTTATAAATAATAGACAAGATAAAGTGACATATAAAATAGTAAAATGTCCTTCTCTAGCACTAAAATTTATATTCTTAATCATACTCAAAGAATTGTTGCAAATATTATAGCCGTCAAATGATAAGAAAGTTGTTAGACACATATACCTCACAGAACAGTGTATTAATTTAGGTTTTCATATTTTCTTATGTAAGTCCTATTGAATTTAAAAAATTTTTCTTTCCTGATATATACCAGTCTAGCATGGGGGAAATAGATGAAAGAATGATAGTGGCAGAGGAATGACTTCACCAGCCATGGGAAAGTTTGCGCAAAATTAGAAAACAAATTAGCGATGTGTTTTCACTAGGCAGCGTGTGAATTGGAGTCATGAGTTTTCTAAAATCCAATTAGACAAAAAAAGTTAAGAAATAATGTGGGTAACATGCTGTATAATAGCTAGAGATCTCCGTAAACAGTTATTATGTTTGGAATGTGAGAGATAACTAAAACAAATAAATGAGCCATAATTTGTCAACTTTGGTGGAAATCTGTTTTCTCATCTGCTTAATCTAAAAGTCTCCTTGAAGTAGCAGCACAGGCTTCTGAAGGATTCATTGATGCAATAGAAACCTATTGCTGGTGTTAGCTGAAGACATAAACTCCAATATACACTCTTTAGGATATCTACTTACTCGTACTGAGCACAAGTTTTTAAGGGTCTTTTCAATAGTCGATAAAGGCTCATGCTAAGTAGGGTAGGGCCCGTGGTTTGATCATGTGTTCAGAGGATAGC
>RJWT010017657.1:0-19239 GCA_004365215.1 Cuniculus paca | reverse complement strand
ACACCCTAGGGTGAGTAGGTCACTTACAATATAAGGGAGGAAAAGAGACTTGCTCCCCCCTTTTTACTCATGCTGTTCTTGCTGTTTTCTGCTGCCTTGAACTGTTGCCCCTGTGCCGTGCCTCCCTACCTTCAAGTCAGCTGATTATGGACTGAAACCTCCACAAACCATGAGCTAAACAAAATTTCATTCCTTAATTTTAGGCATTGGTTACTTTGTCTCAGTAATGAATGAAAATTAACCAAGATGGAATTTGGTACCAGGAGTAGGGGCATTGCTGTGACTATATCTGACCATGTGATACAAGAGTCTTAAGGAATGGCTTGTGGAAAGAGTTTCAAAAGATTCAGAGGTGTCACCTGAAAGAGTAGAACTGGAACACCTTAGACTGCTCTTTATGGGAGATTCTGGTTAGAGCTCAGAAGACCAGAAGACTGATAGAAGTCATGCCAGCAAAGACTAAACTCAGGATGTTTGTGCTGGGAAGAAGGATTGCACTGGCTGTTGCACTCCAAATGATGTGTGCTATGGCTTGACAAAAAGTTTTCAGTTTATCCATGTGTGGAGACTTGCCTGTGATTGATATTAAAGGCAGTAAACTAATTAATCTGGACAAAGAAATTTCAAGGCAATCAAACATTGAGGCTGCGGCATGCTGCGGTTGGGGGATTTTAGCCAGATCTATGTTGCAAATGGAGAGCAAAGAGCCCAGCAGGATGATTTAGAATGTTGTGAGTATGGCCAGAAAGGAAGCTCCAGTAAAGCTGTGGACTACAAAGATAGAGCTGAGGTGATTACTGAGAAGGAATAGGAGAATATAAAAGATGGTCTGAGGGCATCACAAGAAGCAGCAAGTTACCACCCTTTGAACCTTCAAATCTACAATGATGAAACACTTTGCTTTGAGGAAAAAGCTGCAGAGCACCATGTTCCAGAATGGTGACAGAACAGAAAATTTGCTCCTCAGAATTGGATTCAGAAGGCTCAGTGATTCAGGCATTTGACCTCTACAGTAAAGAGGGAGGAAAGTCTGGCTACTGCTCCAAATGGCACCAGACCTTGGCAGCATCCATGTGTCCCTGGTTTTAGGTGCATGCAGAACACAAGAGTTGTAGGGTTAAAAAGGCTTCCACTTAGATTTCAGAAGGCCTGGGAGTCCAAGCAGTGTGTTGCTGAGAGATCAGTGTGTGAAGCTGTTAGTGTGAAGCCAAAGGTGAAATGGAAACCCCAGAAGAAGAAGCCAGGAACGTGGATCATTTGAGTTAACCTGTAAGGAGGGAGCAAATCCAGCCCAAGGGAGGGCTGTGGGAGTGATAAACACCAGGAATACCGTGGGGATAGAGCCACACCGCCCTTTGGAACTCACAACTTGCTGCAGATTGCCTCAAATGCTGCATATGGAACTATAGGACTTAATGTTTGACCTGCTGGATTTTGAACTTGCTTTGGTCCCACTCTTTTATATTGCCCTGTTTGTAACTTTTGGAATGAAAACATTAATCTTGTGACATTGAATGTTGGAAGTGTTTAATAACATTTCATTTCTACAGGGGTTTGTAGCTAAGAGTTTGCCTTATATCTCAGAGGAGGCTTGGGATTTGGTGTTTTCAGCAATGCTGAAGCTACGAGGACTTTGGTAACTCTTAGAGATACACTAAAAGCCTTTTGCATAAAGGGATGTGCATGAGTCTTTGCAGGGGCAGGGGTAAGTGTTGTGGTTCTAACGTAATATAATGTTGGTGAACTTAGTGCTGGTTCTTGAGGATTGTTAAACCTGTGTTATAACGTTTAAAGCATGAACTGATAAGATTAAGCATGCCTTTCCATCTGGACACTGGCTTAAAGAAATGTGTCTGGCTGCCCAATTGACAATGGGTGGATCATAATGATTAATACCTTGTTTCAACTTGAGAAGTTCAGAAGTTTAAGTGACTCAGCAGACAGCCAGGGTCCTCACTTTGTAAACATCCTGTTCAAGAGGAGGGCATAGAGATGGCCTGAGTGCTACACCCACTTTAGGGCAGACAGCCTGCATACAATATAAGGAAGGAAAAGAGACTTGCTCCCCCACTTTTTTCTCTTGCTCTTTGCTGTCTTCCTCCACGTTGAACCATCGCCCCTGTGCTATGCCAACTTGCCTTGGAGCCAGCTGATATGGACTGAAACTTCCACAGATTGCAAGCTAAATAAGCCTTTCTTTCCTTAATTTTGGGCATTGGGTACTTTGTCTCAGCAATGAGAGAAAAGTAACTAAGATGTGAACATAAAATCTAAATAGTTACAAATGCAAGATTACAGTTTACAACAAGAAAATAAAGGTGGAAGCATTTTTGGATTATGTGGAAATTGCTGTACCATTTTTAAGACAAAAGAAAATGCTTTACTTATAGTCAAAAAATTTAAGGCAATGAGAAGAGTGCCCATTTCCCAAAGTTATGGATTCCTCTTTCAGTAAGGACTACATAAGTTTGAAAGACTACACATAACACAAAATTCACATGTCGTGACCACCACCAAACTATTAGAGCTGGAAGAGGCTCAGGATAGTACTCACTGTAGACTTTCACACTTACACAGAGAGAAGTGAAGTTGAGAGAGCAAAGCTTCCCAGTCAGAGATCTAGCAACCCCCAGAGGACAGACTGCATCTTATCAGCTCACCCTCGCCTGAGCTGTTCTCATCTTCCCAAAGGCACTCTTGTGCAAGAAGTGCAATGATAACTTAAAAAATACTTTAAGCATGTGTGGTCTCTGATACTCATCCTTTAATCTACTAACTACAAGGCTTTTAGCATCATACAATAGGGATAGTAATAGTATTGAGTCTTAGGATTAGGATCCTTTCAAGGAGTTCCTACAGAGGTTTTCTAATTTGTTAAGGGCCAGATACTTTTCTGATCCTGTGATTTCTGCCTCAATTATTCAAAATAACACAAAAGCCACTGTAGACAGTATGTAAACAAAACCTTGCTTCTTATAAATACACCTTTAAGCTGGGTGTGATGGCACATGCCTGTAATCCCAGCACTCAGGAGGCTGAGGCAGGGGGATTATGCAAGTTCGAGACCAGTGTGAGCTCCAGGCCAGCCTGAACTGCATAGTGAGACCCTGTCTCGAAAAGACGAAATAAAAAATAAATAAGTTAATTAATTAAAAAAAGTTTTATTTATAAAAGCGAGTGGTGAGTTTGTTGACTTCCTTTCAAAAACTATATATATATATATATATATATATATATATATATATATATGGCAATACGTTTAGTTCTATGCATAGTAACACATTAAAGTGAGAGAAGCAGCAACTCATAGGTGCTTAATTTTTCTTGATGCTATTATGAATGGTATTGCTTTCTTAATTTCTTTCTCAGTGAATTGGTTATTGGTGTACAGGAACGCTATTGATTTTTTGTGTTGGTTTTGTACCCTTCTGTATTTCTGAATTTGGAAATTAACTCTAGGAGTCTTGGTGAAATATTTTTGGGTCTTCTATGTAGATGTTCATGTTATCTGTAAATAATAATGATAATTTGTCTTTTGCCTTTCCTGTATGTATTGCTTATATTTCTTTCACTTGCCTCATTGCACTGGCTAATGTTTGGAGTTCTGTGTTGAACAGCAGTGATAGCGGGCATCCTTGTCTTGTTCCAAATGTAGAGAAAAAACTTTTAGTTTTTCCCCATGTTGGAAGCAACTGAATTGTCCATCAATAGAGAAATGAATAAAAAATGTGATATCTGTATATAAGGATATCCTATGAGGCTATAAAGAAAGATAAACAAGAGATGTTTTCAGGAAAATGGATACACTTTGAGGATATAACATTAAGTGATATAAATCAGATACACAAAGTTAAATACTATGTGGTTTTTCTCACTTGAGTTATTCAATGCACAAATGAAGAACAACATAAAAAGACTGACAAAAGGAAACAAGGAGTATATCTTTTGCAAATGGGAAGGTGACTAAGAGGTTGACAGCGGGAGTGAAGGGGACTTAAAAAGATTTAAGAGGCATTAGGTATATATACCAACTCCTCACCACAAATATAATCATTATATGTCACAAGCATACTTTACAAAAATAATAAAAAAAATAAAGAAAATGGGAAAAAGGGACCTAGAGATGGAGGGAGAAGGTGGGTAGGGAGGGGAAGGGGGATTAAAAGACTCAAGGTATGTTAGATACATGTACCGACTCCTTAAGATGAATGTAAATATTGTTTACTGCAAACATACTAATAAAATAAAAAAGAAGTTAGCAACTCACAGAGAAAGCTATAAATCTTCAATTTTCTCTTAAATGATTTATTTTATAAGGTTCTCATTGGAAAGAGAACCAATCTTGGGTTGTGGAGTCAGGAAGACCTGGATCAGCCCTAATTCTGCTTTATTCATTTGACTTCATTGGGCACATAATACCTTCCAGGCACCAGATGTGGATGCTGGGGGAACCTATTTAATCTGTACTTGGCCTGTTTGTGCCTCAGCTTTATCAAATGCAGATAAATTCAATGAGGATAGAATTCACTGTTGTTCTAGATATTCAGATAGTGTTTGACATAAAGTAGGCTGAAATATAAGCTAGATGCAAATACTATATTTCACGTTTTGTCAAGATTAAATAAAATGCCATATGTACAACATTTAACAGAACTAATTGACAAAGCTCAAAAAATATCACTTTATTTATTTATTTATTTATTTATTCATTTTTTACTTTCCTAGGAGGATGTAGTCCAAAAATTTTACTGACTTTCTCTTTGTTTTTCTCATTTCTCCTGACAGATTACATAAATACCCTTTTTAGTTATAGTCATATATAGTTAATTGGTTTGAAGAAAAATGGTATCAGTTAAAACAGACTTAAACACACAGAAAACAGCTATCATCTGCAGGGTCACCTTTTCGAACTTGATGCTGAAAATCTGTAATCTGCCTACAAAAGATCTCTGCAGTGCCTGAGATGGTAGAGCAGTATATTTTTCTGCTGCCTCTGGAGGAAGATATATCAACTGTAGGTATCAGTTCAGTCATGGAGAATAATTTAATCATACTTTTAAATGACATTCCAACAAAAGGTCATCAGATCTATCAGGTCCTCATCAACGTAGGAAAATTAGACCTGCTTTATTGACATTGGAAAGTGATAATGTCTGACTCTGCCCTGGTAGGAAGCTGGGGGAAAAAAAAATTGTGGCAGAGCCCAGCAGCTGAACTGCTGGAACCCACGCAAACAAGACAGGCCCGAGAACATGGTCCCCTCCAGCTGCAAATTCCTGCATCAGCTGCAGGATGTCCCCCCACCCCAGCATGTTGCAGTGTTTAAAACAGATCATTTCAGGAAACTAAGACTTGAATCTTAGAAATGGGGGACAGGGATTAAAGAACTGTCAGTGTCTGCTGTTGAGTGAAGCAAAGGCATTTTCTGTGGTCCTGTTCCCCTCGACTCCTCAGGGGTGGGTTGTGGGAGGTAAGTGACAGAATCTGTACAAAATAAGCAGCGCTGACCCAGCAGGTTGGTGGGAGGCAGGGGTGTGCAAGATGTTGAAATCTGGTCTCCGCACCTTAGAGCAGCATTCCATGGCACAATCTTCAAGTTTTTTCCTAAACTTCATTTCTTCATCTGGTACAAATGATGGCCCACACCATATCTCCCAATTTAGACAATTTTTTTTAAAGAGAATAAAACAGAACAAAACAAAACAGAGTAGAACAAAACAAAGCAGGTCAGAACAGAACAATGCAAGCAATATAGGACTTCAAAACAAACAACAGGAAATCAACAATGGCTACGATCATATCTCTTGTTTTCTTCAAAATAGTTGTTCATACTGTTTGAGAGGTTAAATTAAAATGAGGACGAGAATGAAGTATGATATTCATTGTTTGTCAAACAAAAGCAATCAATAAATGTGATTTCTTTTTGTAGTACTGGGATCAAAACCAGGGCCTTTGCACTGAGCTACCTCCCTAGCTTTGTTTAAAAATTTTTTTCTTTTGAGTCTTGCTAAGTTACTCAGACTGGATTTAAATTTGGGATCCTCCTGTTTCAGCCTCCTAAAGTGCTGGGATTATAGGTGTGCACCACATTTTTAATGTTTTTTTTTTGTTAAGATAACTGAGTTGTAGAAGCTAAAATCTGTAATACTTCTAGTCTTCGGTTGTACAATCTGTCCTGGAAAAATTATCTCAGTTCAAATATGTGTTTATTTCCTTTTTCAGTGCTAGGGATAGAACCACAGCCACACACGTTAGGCCAGTACTGTGCCAGTGAGCCATGTCCCCAGCCTTAGTCTTTAATTTTTAAAGATAGATCACAGGGGAGTAAAATTTGCATTTATGCTACAGTCTAATCTGTAGCCTTTGGACACACACTGATTGTAATTGTGACCGTGGAGGATGAAGCAATCCACTTAGTTGAATTAAGAAAACAAAAAAGAAGCATGAATGATTTTAAAATTAGTTCTCTTCTGCTACCCAATAAATTCTCATATTCCTGATGGTTTAAAATAACACAAGTGTGCTGCATGGGCTCCCAGCTTCCTCTGCAGTGGAGGATGCTGTGATTTAGCTGGTTGCTCTGTCCAGAGCCTTGCAAGGCTGCTGTCCTCCTGTCAGCCAGTGCTGTGTTCTTATCTCAGGCTGGGGCTCTGCTTGCTGGCAGATTTCAATCCACTGGGGTCCCAGCACTGCTGTTCTCTAGCACATGGTTCACCCCATGGTGTGGCTCACCCCATGGAACAGCAATTTTCTTACTCAGCATTGTCAGGAGAAGATACTCTTCTGCTTCATATCTCTCTTACTTCTACATCTTTTTCAAAAAGGCTCACCTTCTTAGATGATGCCAGGCAGACTCATGCAGAGGGCCTGGGGCCGAGCAGGCATGCCAAGGCATGCACATCCAAAGGGACCTTGGAGGCTTTCCTATAATTCCACCTAATACAGACAGAGAATGGAAAATTCCATCAAATGATCAGAACCTTTCTTAGTTATTAATGTGATAGTAACCAGATGAATCTTCCTTAGTAAAATGTCCTAAATGACTTCCAACTAGTTTGTTTTTCCTTCTAAAGATGTGATATTTCCCCATGCTTCTAAGGAGTAATAATGCACTAAACATTTTTCTGTGGGGAAATGCAAGCGTATTCACCATGCCCAGAACACCTTGAAGTACCTTAACACATGATACAGATTTTTAAGTGATGTACAGTCCCTTCTTTACAATCTTATTTCTAACACACACAAAAAAGGATTCTCGTTCAATCTCATCTAGAGGGAAACAATATAATTGGCCTAATTGTGTAAGCACATCTGTAGTTGCACGCTCTGCCTCCTTGTGCTACGGAGTTCAAAACCCTATTTTTCTTCACACTTTTCCTGTAGTTTGAAAGAAATCTATGTGCAACAGTATTTTTCTGATTGTCTGAGCAGTGGCTTCCACTCAACCCCAGCCTGAATTATCGCCCAGCCTCCAGCCTGACACGTTGATCTATCCAGACTCCTTGCAGAGGCTGTTTGCTAGGAGACCCGGCAATAACAGAGAATAAGTCATGTCACCTCTCCATACCCAGAAACTGAAGAGTCTTAGCCAGTGTTTATCCGGAGCTTGTCAGATTTATCTTTCAGATTCTGGGGCAAAATGCGTGAATGATATGAGCACAGTGGAAAATGCTAAGCATCTGTGGTTGTGCCGGTGAGCGCTCCAGCCAATTCCCCAGGATTCATTTGCAAGGGTTCGGTCTTGTTCAATATTTCTTCAGAGGAGTTTCAGCACTTCCAGGCATTTCTAGCTATCTTCTCCTGGGACTTCATCCTCCAAGTTTTAGAGTATTAATTTGACATGTTGACACTTGTCCCAGCACTCGGTGCCACATGCACACATATGCACATGCCCTATTCACAAAAAAAGTACTGTATATTTTGCTTGCACACTAATAAAAAATTTAACATAAACAGTACTACACCGATAGTGGTGTCTTTTTTTCCTCAGTGCACTATCATAGGTGGTAATTCCATGTGTACAAATTTGAGTCTTTGAAAATTTTCTCTCTTCCCAATGAGGCTTGAGGAGGGCAGGCTTGAGTTTGTTTTGGTTATCACTTATTTTCACTGCCCATGAGAGTAACTATTATAGAATAACAATTAGTATTTATTTGTTGAATGGATTCGTGGCTCAGTGATTAAATAGATGTAGGTGAATCTTAACTGGAATATTTATTCAAGATTCTCTCCATCATCATAGTATATAAATCTTCAAAATTATAACATATGCCAATTTTAGTTTAGTGCATGTTTATTATGGGAATTGGAAATGAGTAAAAATCATGAATAAAAAATTACCCATTATTCTAGTACCTAGAATAAGTACTATTCAACTTTGATACATGTATGTCTATCATTTTTTTCATTGTACAAAATGGAGTGTGTGATATTTATTAATTTGCTCTTTTACTTGATATATTGAGAACACTTTTCTGTGCCATGAAATATTGTCTTTAATTCAATACTTAATGATTATCTAGTATTCCAATCTTTGATTGAATGATAACTTATTTAACTGATTCTCTACTTTCTTACATATGAAATTTTTTTCTAAACTTTGGAGCCCATGAGGTATTCTGTCACATTGCCAAACAAAAGATTTTACAACTTAATGTTCCTTAATATATTTTCTGTCTTACTTTTTTATTGAGGTTTAGTACTTAAGATAATTTTAACAAAAAGCTATATATTTGTAAACTCCGCATTCCCTTTTTAGATGATGCATGTGATTAAACATTGTGATGCTTATTTTGATGGTCAACTTGGTGAAAGCACAGGCCCTAATTATTCAATTAAACAGTCACCTAAGTGTTTCTACAAAGGTACATTGTGGATGTGACAAAAAAAATCTTATGGCGCATTAATTTAAAGTTACAGAGATGATCCTAAAAGGCATGGGTAGACTTGATTTACTCAAGAATAATGCCCTAAAAGAAGGGCCGAGGCTCCCTGAAGGACAAGTTCGGCGTGTAGTGTAGTAGCAGTCTTACCTCGCCTCCCACCATGAAGAGTCCAGCCCTCCTGCCCTTGGGTTCTGGATCTCCCTAGCCAGGTCCCAGTCCCCCAAGCCAAGTCTTTGCAATCAGTCTCTCTCTATCGCTCTTATTGGCTCTAGTTCTCTGGCTGAAGCTTGACTAATATAAACACTGCTTTTTTCATGCTTAAGTTTGTGAATTGTTCATGTATTTCACTAACTTTATTTCTGTTGGAGCAGGTGTTCATTTTATATTAGTGACATAAGTTTCTTCTTTGGTAACTTGTTTTCTCTTTGTCTGTTTTTTTTTTTTTCTACCTTCCCACTTCCAAATATCTGAGCTGGAAGGTGACATCTCAGTTTGAGTCAAGTGTTTATCCACGACCAGTGCAATGAGATCATAAGCTTACACTGGCCATGCAGAGCTCTCTTCTGTGAGGCCAAACCGAACTCAGTGTAAAGGAATACTTTTCAGAAGAGGAGGTCACTGGTTCATGGGCTTTGCAGAACCCCACAACTGCAATCTTGTTTTAAAGAACTATATAAAATGACCATCTTTGTTGAATACCTGGTATAAAGTCTGGAGTATTTTTCTATAATGGAAGAGGCTACTGTTGTCAAAAATAAATTGTTCCCATGATTAAATACAATCTGGAAATGGATGTCTATTATTTCCTATTTAGCAATGATGTCCAATTCCTTCGAATGGTGCCTGAAATTTCCTCTGTGAAGGCACCTTTCTAATGTGCCAGGCCACGTGGCTTGTGTGGTACAGTGACCTCCTTCTGTCCACGTAGTTCAGATGCATAAACCAAGCAGCAGAGCTATTTGAGGAGACACTGTCTCTCTTTTCTACAGAATCTAAGAGGTGAGTCATTCTAAGTGTCTTGGGCATGTGAAATGAGGATCTGCATAACTCTGGAGCCATGTGCTGTGATTTCCAAATGGGTGTCCACTTGAGGATACAATAAGTAGTCATAAAGAGAAAAATCAGTTGAAGTATGATTTGAGTTGGTGGACCAAGTCTCAACTGAAAAGATGTATCTTGGTCTTTTCTGTTAAATTAACTGTGATATTCCCTTTGTAGTTTCATATATCTTAGCTGAATTTTTCTGACATAAAATTAAATATTCCTTATGGACACAATTCCTAATGTTGATTCACGTGGCATTTCAATCTTTGCTGAATGATCTATGAATTTGTTAAAAGAAATAGCTCACCACATACTCCAGATTGATGATTGACTTTAACCTGCTTTTCCCTTTTTAATCTGAAAACTACACAATTCAGTATGATTTATTTTGAAAACAAAACATTGAGTCCTTAATGCAAGAGTCATGACATATTGGGAATAAAGAAATCCAATAGCCAAATGACCTGGAGTAAAATAAATATTTAAGAAGTTTGCAAGAGAAAAGAATAACTCTAAGAAAGTCAAAGATTTTGTCACTTGGCCTGAGGACCTTTTATCTATGAAGAATCTATAGGAGGGAATACATACATCAGAACCACAACACAGCAGTCAGTAGAGATGAGAGACATTTGAAAAGAATGCTTTCTTTTCTGGCAAGGATAGTAGAAATGTTGAAATAAAATATGAGGATTGACACAAAGGATAGTGTGAAGGCTGCTGTTTCACACAATAATTAAAGACTGTAGAGAGCTTAGAATAAAGGAAGACAGAATCTCCCTCATGCTGCAAGACTGACCTGGGCTCTTTCATGGATGTCTCTGTTGGGGAATAAAAAGATAATATTCTAAATATGGAAACTGGTGAAAAGTATGCAAAATTGTATTTATGAATGAATAACAACTGCTTATGTTTACACGAGAGTCTGGATTTCCCCTACTCTTTCTAAATAGCATAAACTCTATAGGGATGGTGGGAATTACAAAAGCTAAAAAAGAAAAAGGAACCCTGAAACCAAAATAATACCTAGTAACTTCTTGTCAGTCTAACAAAACAACTGCTTTTATCCTAAATGTTCAGCTAGCATCTCAGGACTTGCTTCATACACTCTCATTGTGTAGTAGGACTATTAGTCTTCACAATATTGGTAATAATAGTAAGTAATGTGTTCAAAGCTTGTACCATAGAAAGTACTATGAGTTAAACTGTGTCCTCCCCAAATTTGTGAGTTGGAGACCTAATCTTCAGCATCTCATAATGTGACCTTATTTGGATAAAGGGTTTTTACAGATGTAATCTAGGTAAAATGAAGTCATTGAGATGGGTCCTAATTCATTCTGACAGTTGTTATAAAAGGGGAAATTTGGAGATAGGCATGCACACAGAGAATGTCTTGTGGAGGCAGAGGTAGATGCTGAGTGATGCTTCAGTGTCCCCAGAGCGTCATAATCACCAGCCAGCAGCCAGGTAGATGTGATGCATGGAAGAGATTCCCCTTTGCAATCCTGAGAAGGAAGTAGATATTCTGACACCTCAACTTTGGACAAGCAGGGCAGTGCACGTCTATGGCTTAAGTCCTCAGTTGATGGCACTTTGCTACAATTAGCCTAGCAAATAAGCACATCAAGCAGTGTATAAAGCAAGTACACATCACACACATTAGATATTCATAGAAGGCTTGTAGGCATCCTATGTGCATTTTGTAGGTGAGAAAGAAATGGACTGAAAGAGATTAAAGAGAAATAGACAGAAGGCATGCATAATATGTTGGTCATGTACAGAAGGCAGGGATGGTGTTCTCTTCAGTGTTGTCTGTTAGCTTAGCACAGGGTCTGGCTCATTCCCAGTGAGTATGCACTGGAAATAAGTTATAATTTTATGATTCTCTTATTGTTTAATGATAATAGTACAGATAACAAAACATTGTATTGTTGGAATGTTGTATGTGCCTAGACATAATCCTGTTTAATTTTAATGTCTATAAAAATTGCGTGTCACTGTAATTTATTTGGCTGTTCCCCTACTAGGCATTTGTGTTCATTTCAGTATTTCTGATGATAACAGCCCCACGAATGGTGTCATTACCAGGAGTTTTTCTAATATGATGCAATTTCCTGGTCATAAATTATGCAATTTTTAAATATTTCTACAATTATCATAAAAACGTATTATTGAATTATCTTACAGAAGACTGAAAATAACTCTTAACAATCTTGTCTAAGTGTAGATATTTCACAACTTTCAAGTCAGTATTCGGTTACAGTTCACAGTGATTTTTAAATCTGGTTACTCAGGTTACAACTGCTTTGAACTGAATCATTTTGATCTAAAGCCTACTTTAACAAGTATCTGAATTTTGCTCTTCCTCTTTCTCTTATAAATGTAGATCAATTTTGGATTGCCAGCAACAAAGCTACTTTTAAATTCTGAAGTTAGTTATATAGGAGAATGCAATAGCAATTAAATGAGTTTATCAATCAACTAATGAAACTGAAATCAGATTCAACTAGTATGCCATTTAATGAGAAATTTATCTTAAGTAATGTAAATGGATTTTAGTAAAATGTGTGTATCACAAACTGATCCAATAACAATTTTTAGTGTCCAACTGGAGTTTCATGGAACCAACAAAGGTAGATTGTAATATGCTTGATAATTACATCAGAAAAATATATAGATTATATTCTTTATTAAATCAACCTGAAATTGTTAAGTTCCTAAAATGGTTTAGTTGGGGGGGATGAGTCAAAGATGAAATTTTTCTTCACTTCTAAGTAATAGAAGAATAATTCAGTTTTCACTTGGAAAGTTAAAAAATATAGAGAGATTATGACTACACTAATACTGAAGGCAGAGAAAATAAGTGAACAAATCAGATAATTTCAGATACTGATTAGTACTCCGAATAAAACAGTGATGTCCCAGAGTTGCAACATTCTGAAAGGGTGACTACTGGGACTGGATGGTCTGCAAAGACAGTAATTACACCATCAAGGGAATCAGCAAGACAAGATATCTAGTTATGCCTTCCAGCAAGGGCAAATGGAATGTGTAAGGGTCCTGTGGTTGTCATCTCTTGCATTCACTTTAATAAAAATACTGGATTTACACTGTTAATTATGCGAATGAATGCATTAAAAGAAAGAATATCCATGCTTACCCTCTGTTATTAAGTGGTTACTAATGATTGTAGCTAGGTGGGATAATGGAGGAAAGAGAGAGAAAGAGAGAGGGAAAAAAGGGAGAGAGATGAGAGAGGAAGAAGGTGAAAGAGGACAGAAGGTGGGTGAGAGAAAAGACTAAAGGAAAGAAAGAAAATAGAGACAGAGAGAGCAAGGCAGACAGGAAGAAGAGGAGGGTTGAATCCATGGAGGGCTTTTAGGAGAGAGGCCAGAGGGAAGGAAGAGCAAAGTCATGTGACTCAGAGATAAATATGTGAAGATTGGGTGCATACGCAAGGCCTCCCTTTGGTAGAAATATTCAATTACATTTAAAAGTCTAATATTTTTACTAAATTTCTAATGTCGTATGAATCAAGTTAATTAAAACACTATCCAAAATCAAAGCGATCATAATTTTGTTAAAAAACATTTTTTGGTAGTACAAGGTGTCTTTAACAGTAACTTCACTTATAAAAGTTCACAGGTGGGCATTTCTCTGAATCAGTCAACGCTGGCATCCACAATTTGCACTTGAAAATTCCTTTTCCACTACCAGGAGAACATGAAGACTGAACAAATGAACTTTGTGATCTAAAGGCAGAAATCGGTGAAGCCCTGAACTGATGTTTTAAAAACATTTCAAATGTTCTGAAGATTATTCAGACTTAGCCAGTTACTGTGCACCCTTTAAGAAACATTGCCCTTAAAAATGGAAGCCCTGTGCTCGTCACTCCTGCTGTGATAACAGAAAAGCTAAACTGATTTGGCCAAAGTTTCCAGGATTTATTTTCTTCCTTTTGGCATTACAATGAGTGGTTAGGCAAAAACAAAACAGGGAAATGTTCATTGTGTCTGAGCAAATTTGGTGCAAAGGGGAGCGGAAGGGAACGGTCGTCTCCTAGCTGCAATCTGCTCAGCTAACAAAGATAAAACTTGTCTAGGCTGGTGTATTTATAGACTCTGCAGAGAGGGAGAAAGTAGATATAAATATTTGAATACCTTTTATTTAGTAGTGATGTCTATTCTAATGTTGGTTTTTGTCTTTTCCAGTAATTGGTGTGGATGCCCAGAAGAACTAAATTAATTGCATGAGCAAACTTATTATATTGTTTAGGTTAGTTGGAGACCAAGTTAGAAAAATGTACTTGGGCTAGTGTAGGAAGGAGTCATCTTTTAGTTCATCTTTTTTATTCTTTCACACAGCTATCAACTTTCTTTTTTTGAAAAAGAAAGTATTTTTGTATATGCCAAGCACCACTCTAGGGTCTTGGGGTAGATTGGTGAATCTGTTATCTGTTGATGCACTAATTCCATGAATTATCATCAACAGTCACTAAAGACTGTCTACCACGGTAAGCATTTACTCACACTCATGAATGCTTGGGCACCTGGGTTGCCTGCTGCGTTCCTCTGGGCAGCACTCACACAGCTGTTGTCAGCCTCAGGTAAGGTCGGCAGCTCAGCTGATCGTGTCCGTCTGCTGACTGGTCTGAGACGGCCTCACCTGGGAGAGCTGGACTTTCCTATGTGGTCTTTAGTGCTCAGCTAAGCCACAGGTTTTGATCCCAGTAAAGCCAGAGCTCTAAGAGGGAGTGGGAAGTCTTTACCTTAATCTCAGAGTGGGCTCGCTAGCACTTCTTCTGTTACCTAAATCAAAGTGGAGGCAGCCTGACTGAAGAGGGAAAGACCAGCCTCTTCCCTCTTTCAGAAGGAGTGATAAAAGCACATTGTGAGGGCCATGGATGAAGAGCGAAAAATTGTCATTTTATCAATCCCTCTCCCATCAGCGACAACTGAACACTAATACTGAGGCAGAGAAAATAAGTGAATAAATCAGATGATTTCAGATACTAATTAGTACACTGAAGAAAACAGTGATGTCCCAGGGTTGCAGAATTCTGGAAAGGGTGACTCCTGGGACTGGATGGTCTGTGAAGACAGTAATTAAACCATCAAGGGAATCAGTCAGACAAGATCTCTAGTTATGCCTTCTGGCAAAGGTAAACAGCATGTGTAAGGATCCTGAGGTCAAAATGAACTTAATGATGAGTGTAAGACAGAGAAATATACACAAGGCATTCATCTTAGCTGGTATAATTTGTAGAAATCAGTCTGGATGTAGCAAAGAATAGATTGTAGAGAAGGAAAGGACTGAGCAGGGACAGATGATTTGGAGCTAGTTATTCGCACTTAATTTGTTTGCCATGTCAAATACACTCACAAAGTTTGTAGTGGTGATTTGTTATGTAGATGGTATTTCTATTAGTTTCATTTTATTTTATTTTAGAGAGTATAAAACCAAAAGCAAAATAAAGCAGAATAAAGCCAGTCAAAACAAGACAATGTAAGTGACACAGGATTTCAAAACAAGGTGATAGGAAATCAACAATGGTTACCATAATGCCTCTTATAGTCTTCAAAATAGCTGCTAATACCATCAGGCATAGGAAAATCAAACAAAACAGAACAGAATAGAACCAATAAAAATAAAACAATGAAGGCAATACAGAACTTCAAAACAAAACAATAGTAAATCCAAAATGGCTACCATAGCATATCTTATTATCCTTGAAATAGCTGCCCATGCCATAGGATACAGCAAAATCAAGATAAAACAGAATAAAACTCAACCAAACAAAACAATGAGAATCATACAGGATTCTGAAACAAGAAAATAGGGAATTAACAATGGTCACCTCTATCAGAAGGAGATCCCCCATGTATGCTACATCGCATATTGTTATCCTCTGAATAGATGATCACACTATCAGCTTTAACCCTGCAAAGTCAGTGAAACACTAAACACTACAAGCATTAAGTTGTGTTTTACTTACTAGCTGTCATCACAGCCTGTGTTTCTCTGGATCAGCTGGTAACTTATGGGGGTGGGGAGTGAGGGAGGGTAGGAACAGTGGCTCTTCTTGTCTCCCTGCCAGCGTGCCAGAGCTGGCTCTCCCCCAGTCAGCCTACCCATGGCACCGACTCACAGGAGGTCTTAGCCTCTTGACTTCTTGCTGTCCACAAATGGTGCTGATTCCTAGGAAAGGGCTGGCATCTGGCTCGCCCCAAGTCAGCCTGCTCATGGTGCCTACTCACAGTCTATTAGTTGTTGAACAGCATAGGGAAATGAAAATTGGGCTGAGGGAGATGCTTTTGGAGAACAACAGACAGGGTTCTAACAGAATGTCAATGATCGTAGGCATTGTGTTGACAGATTTAAAATGCACATTTATCTTAATTTTGCATACTTATTTCACTTATGTGAATTTCATTTAGGTCAGATGTCACTGATTCTCAACTCCCATTGCAGAGATGAAGGTTTCTTTGGGAAGATGTGTACAACAAAGATGGTATTGGTGACCAACTTAAGCTTTAACACCTCTTCCCTCGTTGGAGGTTGGGAGATGGGGTGAAAGTCCTAACCCTATAATCAGGCCTGAGTCATTCCTGGTCCAGCCTCCACCATGAAGTTCCCTAGGAGCTACCAGCCACCAGTCACTTCACTGTCATAAAAAAGACACTCTTACAGTTCAAGAGATTACAAGGACTTCAGCAGCTCTATGTTAGGAGCAGGTGATGAGTACCAGATATATATTTGACAATGTCACAACCACATATTTAATTAAGTACAAATGCTCATTGTGAGGCACACAGAAACTATTAGTCTAGTTTGGTCCCACTGCCTTGACTTGTTGCATTAATCAATTGGTTTTGCACCATCAATGCAGTAGAAAATCTAATGACACTTCAAAATCATTTAAACATAATTTGGACTTCACGGACATCCTAAAAGCATCTTGGGCTTCTCTAGTCATTTATAGGCTTGACTTTCAGAATTACTGCTTTTGTTATCTTCTGACACAGCTCTGCTCAAGAAATTTTACATTTCTTGTCTCATTTTAGTAGACACAGAATCTCTGCCATGTCAGAACCAGTCGGAGATCCTGCATCTTGGGTAACATGGACCCACTTAAAGAAAGTGCTTCACTTTAGCAATGGCGAAGAGCCGGTCTTTGTGCTTGGAAGTGCTCTTTCTCATGTCAGGCCTTGAGCGTCAGCTGCTGTGGTGCTCCTCACAGAGCTCACCATTGTTCTTCCTCTGCGTCTTCTCCCTCCCCCTCTGTTCCTCTTCCTCTTTTTCCTCTTCCTCTCCTTCTCCTTTTCTTCTTCTCCTTCTCACATCAACACTGCTAATTCTCTGGAATTCTCTGGAATTCTCTGGACAGCACAGGGATCTGCTTACAGCACTTCTAATCTTCCCTGCTTATTCTGACTTCATAAGGTTGAACTACTTTTTGTACCACCTAGAGGCTTTTGCTTAATCATTTAGACTTTTTAAAAAATTTGTATCTCCCACAGAGAGATCATTAAATTTTCCTTTAAACCTAAACAAGGGGAGTATTATTATTTTCTAACCCCATATAACTTTCAAAGTTAGAACCTTGACACTAATGGATAACAGTAATACCAAAGATAAAACTCATCTTATTTTCTCTTTATTAAAAGCACAGTAAATTGGATAATTTAGAAGAAAAAATATTGCTTCACATGAAAAAAAATTTTTTGCCATTTCAAAAAACTGTCCATTGGATACTGCTCTCCTGGGGAAGAGTGGATATTTTTGCTTTCATCCACACAGGCCAAGCATGGGAATCATGCCTTGTGTTTAGGAAATCCTCCCACAGCGGGTGAGGAAAGCTCAGACGCATGTTCACATGCATTCCTGGCAGTTTTGTCTCCTGCATGCAGCTAGGCTTGGCCCCCTGAATACTCCTGGGAGAAACAGGGAACACTTGGAATTCATTTGTAAAGTGGGGACAGTCTCCAATATCACACACTCTCTCGGTTACTTTTCTCTCATTGCTGAGACAAAATACCCAACACCCAAAATGAAGGAAAGACGGGTTTATTTAGCTCACTATTTGTGGAGGCTTCAGTCCATAATCAGCTGGCTCCAAGGCAGGGTGGCCTGGCACAGGGTAAACACTTCAAAGCAGCAGCCAGCAAAAGAAGCCAAAGCAAAAAGGTGCAAGAGCAAGCCTCTTTCCCTCTTTTAAATTGTACACAGATCACCACCCCCTCCAGGGCAGGTGTAACACTCACAAATTCTCCCTGCCCTCCTCTTACACAGGATGAGGATATTTACAAAGTAAGAACCCTGGTTCCTTCCTGAGTCTCTTAGTTAAACTTCTAAACTTGTCAAGTTCACACAATGTATCAACCATAACACGCGTACAGGATGATGATGGCCACAAATCCAGCAGCGTGTGAGTGAATGTCGCAGGTGTACTGAGACGGGGCTTCCCTCCCCGTTAACACACTCAGCCCTGGGGTCTTGTCTCCTTTCCCAGATGGAAACTGCAAATGCCCCTTGCTCCCATGACCTAGGAAAATGCCTTCTTTCACAGCTCCTCTTCTGCTTTACCGACACGTTATAGATCTGCTGTGATTTCAACAAAGATAAAGTAAAAAACTGCTTCAACTTCGAGAAGATTGTAGGATGCACCGGTGTTACGCCTGTGTCCACACAGGTGACATGGAGTTAAGATGGGAGTTCTGGCTTCTCTAAAAAGATCTAGATGTGTAACTCTCACTTCTTTATGTGACACCATTTGTCTGAAACTGAAGAATGACTGTCCCTTTAGAAAGAGACCCACATGACCTCCTTATATTTACCCATTTCATTATTTCCTTGGCTCTTGTAAACTTTTGACTTTTTTTTTTTTTTGTCTTTTGAGACAGTGTCTCATTATGCAGTTCAGGCTGGCCTTGGGCTTACTTTGTAGCCCAGGCTGGTCTCGAACTTGCAACAGTCCTCCTGCCTCAGCCTTCTGAGTGCTGGGATGACAGGAGTGCGCCACCACACCCAACCTAAACTTCTGATTTTGCTAACCAGTTATTTTGGTTTCAGAAAAATATACATACATTTGCTTTGTTCTTCACAGGAAAATATTAAACTACCAAACTAATCTGAATTATAAATCTAGATTAAAGAAAAATAACTGTGTACAATAACAATCATTTCATGAAAAGTATACATACATCTTCTGTTTATTTAGCTTGCCAAGGATACTGGTATTGCCTTAGAGTTTAAGAATAATTAAGAAAATATAAGTTATACAAGTCGCAGGGTCAGGGCAGGGAATTTAGCT
>RJWT010017656.1:0-19239 GCA_004365215.1 Cuniculus paca | reverse complement strand
TATAAGAACATGTATATGCCAGGTTTGGTGGTGCACACCTATAGTCACAGCACTTGGGAGGCTAAGGCAGGAGGAATGCTTCAAGTTTGAGTTCAGCCTGAGCTACACAGGGAGTTCAAGGCCGGACCCTGTCTCAAAAAAACAACAAAAAATGCATAACAATTGTTTGTAACAACAACCACTATCACCACAACAAAAAAGGGAAACAACCCAAATACTCATGGACAAGAAAATGGATAGTGAATTTTAGAAAAATCACACAATGATCTTGCAATGCTAAAACTGAACCACAGCATATAAAGCTTGTTTCATCATGTGAAAATAAATCATATGTTGTTTAGGAAACATTTATTTTTGGTAACATGTATAAAGAGAAACAAGAGGATGATGAATGTGAGGTTTGGAACGGAGGTTATCTCTATTTAAAAAAAGGTGAAAAAAAAAAAAGGATCTGGGTGGAGAGGGCCATGAAGAGACTTCAAAGGTACCAGGAATGGGGGAAGAGAAGAATGTTCCAAATAAGAGCTCAGTCTGTAGTGATTTGAAGGTAGGAGGTAAGGACATGAATTCTGGCAGAAGCACTGGGAGAGAAACCCAGGAAAGCTAAGCAGGCATCAGACAGTGTAAGAATTCATAATCATATGAAAGAGTTTTGATTTTATCTTAAGGTTAACAACAGGCTAGAGAAAAATGTTAAATTGAAGTGTGATGTTACATTTGCATTTCCTAAAGATATCTATTTTCCTAAGAAAAATATATTAGTAGGAAGCAAAAATACAGGTCTGTATTACAGTAATGGTACTAGAAAAGTTGCAACCTAGTATCGCTTATCTATTTCTTTTTAAAGAAATAATTTGTTTCTGCATTTTGTATTTTGACAGATGAGGCTATAAGACCTTACAAAGAATTCCTGTGAGAGTCTAAAAGATGTACAGATATATCAATCACACTTTGGATTAAGCCCCTAACTATACATGTGACCTTTATAGTGTGCATATTATATTGTGAAGCAAGTAAGATTCACCAGAAAGCTCTGGTTATTTGAATAACTGCACCTCTTCCTAAGTTTTGAGGTGGGTAGATGGAGTAGGATAGGTTCATCCAAAGTAAGGTTTGGTAAATCAGAAACCCTTATTTTAAAAGCTGGATGTTCTTTTATACATCTTGCTGTTTCTATCTTGATTTTCTTTTTATTTCACTTCATGATTAGAAATTTTTTGGTTTACTTATTTATTTTTGGCAGCAGGGATTGAACCCAGGGACTTCTGCACTGAGCTACAACCCTAGACCCCTTCTCCTTTTTGAAAACTTTTGAGACAAAGTCTTCCTAAGTGACTAAATTGCTCAGGCTTGGCTGAATTTATGATTCTCCTCTGTCAGTCTCCCAGAGTGCTGGGATTAGGTGTGTATCACCACACCTGGCTGTTTTTTTTTGTTTGTTTGTTTGTTTGTTTTTAAATGTCAGTCTTCATAATAGTTGAAAGGTTTAAATGTGAAAAATAAAACAAAGTACTAGATGCAAATATAAGTAGTTTGAGAAATTTATAACTTGAGGTTGGGGAAGGGCTTTCTAGGCATGAGACCAAAGGCAGAAGTTGTAAAGGAAAAGAATTAACCCAATTACTTTAAAATTTTAAACTTTGTAGGACAAAAGCAAAAGAGTGAAAGGCAATAATGCATCCCATAGTTCAAAGATAAAGACAATCCCCTCTCAAACCCACAACATGTATAAAGAGTTTTCAATAATCCCAATTAAAAGACCTTGCAAATCAAAGTAGTCAATTCATAAATGCAAAAATACTAGCTACTATTTGCTGGGATTTTATTATATGACATATGGAAGACTGATAGCCTAAACTTCTCATCTGGCATGAATTTATGCCTTTTACAATATGAGCTTGCAGCCCCACCCACCAAGAGATAAGTATTTTCCCACTTCTTGAATCTGGGTTGGCCCTGTGGCTTGCCCTGTGGAGAGCTAACGGTGCTCAGTTCCAAGGCAGGCGTCTAGATGTCTTTCCTATATACTTTCCACTCCTTCATGCAACCCTGCAGCCTCTATAAGAATAAACCAGAGGCTGTCTTCTGGAGGATGAGAGGTCACACGAAAGTGACTAATGGCCCCAGTTTTTGTCATCCTACACCCTCCACACAAGAGGGTGTGGATGCAAGAGAGGCTGGCCAGGATAAGTAGAGCTGCTTGTACAACCAATGGTATACCGTAGGTGTATGAATCAGTTAAGAGCAGAAAAAGTGTCCAGCTAACAAAAACATACAAAAAGAACTAGAGATGTAGCTCAGTGGTAGAACACTCCTGGGTTGGGTCTCCAGTACTGCAAATAAAATAAAATAAAATAAAATAAAATAAAATAAAATAAAATAAAATACAAACAAACAAACATTTATCATTGTACTCACCTGAAATTTAGAAATTTTGTTACAAAGCATCATGGTGACAATAGGAATAGACATAACCAGGTAAGGTTCAAAGCATTTTGTATTTATCATCCCTCAATCTGAAAAAGTGAGCATAATATTTCTCTCTTTTATCTCCTAATTACCAGGCTGACATTTACTCCACTGTAGTCACAAAGGGCTCTTCATTTTCTCAGACACTGGGCATGCCATAGCTTTGGTATTTGCTGTTTCTCTTCCTTAGAATACTATGCTCCATGTATTCCCATGCATAACACCTCATTTCTCTTGGATTGTTACTTAAGCATAACCATCTGAGTGAAATTTTCTTGCTGACCATCTATAATTCCATCCCCATCAATCCTGAGTAGCCTCTTTTCTACAAATTTTTCTTTTTTTTGGGACAGGGTCTCCCTGTGTAGTTCAGGCAGGCCTTGAACTCACTGTAGAGCCCAGGCTGACTTTGAACTTGGATTGATGCTCCTGCCTCAGCCTTTGGAATGCTGGAATCATGGCATGTACCACACATCTACACATTTTCTTTGGTTCACTGTTTTGTTACAACAGAAAGTCTATCAACTCAAGGATTTTGGTCTGCTTTGTTCATTGCTGTAACCCCATGAATGAAAAAACCTGCCAATCAATCTTACTTACAAATGAGTAAGCAGACACCGGCAAGTGTTCTTGCCTAAAATCACAGGGTTATTCAGCAACACAGCCAGCATTTAAACAGGCTAGTTAGATATAGACACCTATGGTCTAAACTACTATACTACATGCCCTTTGCAATGCAGAGCTAGAGATATACATGTGCACTCAATAAACATCAATTTCCTTTGTTCTTCACATCTTTAATATTCAGTGATGGCGAACCTTTGGGTGCTCTCAATGATAACTAATAGCGGGCTGTGGCACATGTGCCACAGGTTTGCCACTACTGATGTAGATGTTTCTACTCAAGAATGTTCTGTACAGTATCTTAACCAAAGAGGAGGCAATATTTAAATCTGAGAAGGTATCAGGATGATTCTAAACAAAACAAGGGGTAAATAATACCAACAACCAAAACAAAACCCCTTTTTGTCCATTTTTATAAATAATTTCCATCTAACTTTTGACAGTAACCTTTCTTTATTAGGCTTTTTTTCCCCTAACACTACTATCCTAAAATTTTGGAAGTTACACCTATTGGATTCAGGGCAATGGTCTCAGTTTTAGTTATAGTCAGATACATAATTATTAATTTTTTTAATAACTAATTTAATTTGTGTGATTCTAATATTTTCCCATATGATTAAAATCTTACATCACAAAATAAGTTTTTGGTTTCTAGACCACAGTGCTGCATTTTGTTAAGGAATTATACTTATCAAGTAAACCATCAGAAAAACAGAAGGAAATAGAAATTAGAAGAAATTCTCACTTATCAAATTGGCAAGCATAAAATTTACTAAAATGCTGAGGTGTTGGTAAAGGTGTGGGAAACCAGTACTTACATATTTTGCTGGTTTAGTATAATTTGTGAGAAATTTTTTGGAGTACAATATGATAATAAATACCAAAGGCCTGAAAGTATCTCTGATATACAAATTGTGCTTCGATGTAAAAATTTCATTTCTGACAACTTCTATAAGAAAATAATTAAGAGTTGGGCAAGGTGGAACACACCTGTAATCCCAGCATTTGGGAGGGTGAGGTAGGCCTATCCTGAGAGTTTGAGGCCAGTCTTGCCTACATAGTGAGTTCGAGGCCAGCCTTACCTACATAGTAAGACCCTGTCTCCAAAAAAAAAAGAAAAAATTAAAGATTTGAAAAAAAGAATATTTATCCAAGCATCGTTATTCATAGCAAAAAGTTGGAAACAGGTAACATGTTCAAAAGTAAGGATTAACCAAATTTCCAATATTCCCAAGTGAACTACATTGTACCTTCCAATGATATAAATGAATGTTTATATTACTTCGAAGACCAGAGTATGACACACTTATGTTTGTTTTTAAAAGGCTGGACATAGAAGAGATTTTTGAAGGCTGTTAATAATCAGTATTTATGGATATGCAGTCTGTGTATGTTTTTAATATTTTTTGTGTCATTAAGTTCTGAGTTTTCTATACTGAATATGCATTGCTATAACTTAACCAAACTTCTTTTATTGAAAGAGAAAATTAGGGTTATCAGAACTATAATTTGGCCTAATATGATTGACTAACCCTTACTGTTTGTTTCTTTGACCATGTCATCCATCCTGCACGAGACATTAAATTTTGCTACAGTCACATAGTGCATAATTTGGTTGAGGTAGGATGGAAATTCTCCCAGTTTAATTCCTACGGCAACATAGAGTTAGGGGAAAAAAAACTTTAGATATAATTTAGTCTAGTCTTTTTCATTTTACAAAATAAGAAACTTGAGAGAGGTCCAGTGGGGCCAGGCATGATAATTCACATCTGTAATCCTAACTATTTGGGAGGCTGAGGCAGGAGAAATCTAATTTTGAGCCTAGCTTGGGCAACTTAGTGAGATTCTACCACAAAAAAAAAAAAAAAAAGGGTGAGCATATAGTTCAGTAGTAGTGTACTTGCCTAACACGGGTAAGACCCTGGGGTTCAATTTCCAGTACTATCAAAAAATTGTGAATAAATCTCAACCTTTTAGTATATTTTTGTGACCACTTCTGCTGCATAACCTGAGTTCAGTGGTTGTCCAAAAGATTTGGCTGTCTAAATCCAAAGGACTTGTGCAATTGAATATATTGCTATTTTATTTTTTTGCAGAATACCAACTTGATCAAATTATTGACAGACAAATCAGGGTTGTTCTGATTTAGGTATCTGATAGAATTCTGTAAAAAACATAACAAGTGAAGCTCACTTCTGGGTAAAAAAAAAATTACAGTAGGTGTTACTAACGATAAAATTCCAGCTTTCAAGTGAAAATTAGAATTTTGGAAAATCCTATTTCACAGTAAGCTTGACAGCTAACACTTGAAGACTCCTCTATTGAGACATATGAGGACATTAAAGAATGTGGTTGTTTGATATTGAATAATGAAACATGACAACATTAGGAAGATACATATATGCAACACATTGAACCACTCATTTTCAAATGATTTGCATTTGACATTACAAAATCAAGTATGAGTAGAGGATCCACTCAAAATATAAGATATATCAATTGATTTTAGTGAAACGGTAAGAAAAGCACATTGATATGATTTCAGATTCCCCTTTGTAACTAAGTTTTAGAAAACTACCATTTGCTGAACTATGGTGTGATATTAAATATCTGAGATTTTGTTTTTAAAAGCTATTGAAATATTTCCTCTATATATATCTGTGAGGCAGGATTTCCTTCATTTTTTCCCCCTCTTCAGTATTGGAGATTGAACCCAGGGCCTTTACACTGACCTACACAACCAGCCCTTTATAAATGTTTTATTTTGAGACAAGGTCTTGCTAAATCACTGTTTCCTAGGCTGGGCTTGATCTTGTAGTCCTCTTGTCTTGGCCTATCAGAGAGCTGGGATTATAGGTATGCACCACCATGCTTGGCTCTCCATCTTCTAAAAGCAAAACAAAATACAGCAACAGATTACATGCAGAAGCAGATGTAAGAAGCAGGATACCTCGTATTAAGTCACACATTAGTTTTGCAAAAATGCAAAACAGTATTATTGGTCAACCTGTGGAGAAATTGAAAGCCAGTGTATGTACTGCTGATGAGAATGTAAAAATGGTATAGCGAGAGTTGAAAATAGTATGATGGTTCCTTAAGATATTAGACACAGCATTAATAAATGATTCAGCAATTTCCACTTCCAGACATAATTCACAAAGAATTAAAAGCAGGGACTCAAGTATTTGCACTCCAATACAGCAGTATTCATAAGAGTCAAAAGGCCGAAGATCCTATGTTCATTGGCGATGAATGGGTAAATAAAATATTGATTAATGTATTTATTACTATTTTATAAACTAGTACTTTAAGAACATTCTATTTGAGTCTCTCCCCCACACCCCCGGGCACCAGGGATGAACTCATGACCTCACACTTGCTTAGGCCACTGAGCTAAATCCCCGGCCCTTGTCTTTTTGAGACAGGGTCTCTCTATGCAGTCCGGACAGGCCTTGAGCTCACTTTGTAGCCCAGGCTGGTCTCGAACTTGCAAGGATCTTCCTGTCTCAGCCTCCTGAGTGCAGGGATTCCAGGCATGCGCCACCAGGCCCAGCTATTTTCATTTCTTATAGAGTAAATATGGACACATATAACTCACATACACGCAAGTTCTTAGGTCCTCAGACAAAAGTTAAAAGAGCTGCTGTCTTAACAGAAGATTTAGTCTCTCTTCTCGCACCTGCATTATGTAAATGTCTTCATTTGTTGGCATAGCTTCATTTGAGAACTATACCACTTCTAGCCTGGAGACCACCAAAAAATGGCAGCTTAAAACATAATCACAATCATCACATTAACTCTACAATTACCATCGTTTCCTGGATGCAGAATGAGTGCAAGGATTGAGCAACACAAAGCTCCACACAGACAAGTGGCCCTGTACAACAGAGAGCTGTAAAAAGCTTAAATGCTGACACTGTATATTCCAAAGTAGTTCTGTGACTAGCAGAAAACAAACCTTTCTTTTCTTCTGTTGAATCTTTGGATCTACACTTCTGGGCAGATTTGGAAATAGGTTGGCAGCAGTATTGTTTCCTAAAAACCAGGGCATCTGTGCAAAGAATTGAATTCTCTCACCATTTCGCTACTGGTCTGTTGCAGAGGGGTGTGGTTAGAAAGCTAGGAAGCGATCCACAACAGCAGCCAAGGCTGCCCAAAACTGTCTAAGGAATAATAGTGTGCCCATTCAATGTGCCCAGACAAGAGACAGAATGTTTGTTTTATGGAGACTGTTAAAAAAAAAATTAGAAAGCATGGGCGGAAACACAAGCCAAAAGCAAAGCGTTTTCACCTAAGTATATGAAAGGATCAGAATACTAAAGTGGTGCACGACGGACAAACGCGAATTGTTATCCTTGAGTTCACAGCTGCGGCACTCTTAATGCCAGGTCTGCAGTTCTGGATGGGGGGCGGAGCGGGTAGAGCATTTTCGAAGCCAGCTCTTCCTTCTGCATTCATTTGGTCTGGGTCTGTGGCCAGTCTCACTGACTGCGGCTGAGGCAGTCCTAAACAAAGGAGAATGGATGCCCTCCCGAGGGAACCAAGGAGGGGAAGGTGGCCCCAGGTTGCCGGGCAGGTGTCCCCAGGGGTGCGGCGCGCGCGCTGCGGGGACAGCGGGCTCCAGGGGCGCGGTTGGGGTGCGGGGCTGCTGCGCCCCGGCGCTGGGCACGGCCCGCGAAGACCCGCCCTGCCCGCGGTCAAGGTTACCCGCGCGCGAATACCTGTGGGGGCCTAGCACCGCCGAAAGGCACCGGGCGATCATGGGCACGCCGAGAGACCGGCAGCGGCGGCGGGGTCCTTCGACGTGGGGTGCGGAAGGCAGATGGCTGCGTGCGGGCCCCGGGGAGTCCAAAGCCGGGCTAGCTAGGAGGCCACGGCGGCGACGGCAGCGGCGGCGACTACCGGCCCCACCAGCGCCCGCCCACGTGCGCCAGCCCCACGCCGGCGCCCGCCGCAGCCCCGCACTAGCCCCGCCCCGTCTCCGCCTCTAGCCCCGCCCCGCGCGCCCCCGCCCCGCCCCGCCCCGCGCCTCCTGCACCGCCCCAGGGGCGGATCCGCGAGACCCAGCCGCCCAGAGCTGAGCTAGTGGCCTGGAGTGGTGGGGAGGAGGGGCGGCGGTGCGGCAGTAGGGGAAGTTTGGGCGACCGCGGCCAGTGCTGAGATCCCGAGCCAGGCTTCACGCTTGAGGTCGAGGGCGCGGGCGGACCGCCTCACGGACGCTCCCGGGCCCGCAGCCGTCGTCTCGCGTCCTCTTTTCTGGTAAGGGGCTTCTGTCTGCAAGGGGTGCGTCTCCCCCAGCCCCAGACGGAGGCCTGCGCCGCACACCCTCTGCAAAGCCCGTGGGTCTGAGGCGAGGCCCGGTGCCGCGGGAGGGCGGCTGGGAGTGGGGGTGGACGTGCAGGAGGGGGTAGCTCCTTTCCCCTCCCACGCTTTCCCCCTTTTCTGCTTTCGCCTTCTGCCCTGGGGCCTAATTTAGCGTTTGTAATGAGCCGGTGGCCTAGAGGTTGGGCTGCCTTTAAAATCGGTATGCAGATAAAAAGCATCCTAGCGGCGGGCACCACACCCTGGCTTTGAATTAGGGATCCGGGGAGCAGACGGGGGATGCGATTTAGTGGAGATGAGCGGCAGAAGCCCTGGCCCCGCGCCACTGTTCGGAGGCGCTAGCATCCCGGTGAATGAGCGGGGCCCGCGCCAGCCTCTCCACGAGAGCGGCCGCTGCGGACCGCGCTGCTCTCTGTGCTATCCTGGGTTTAGGCGGCGATTTCCTGACGTGTCTCTTGATTACACAGAAATGCCGTTTTTAGTGAATAACACACAATGTTTGAACTGCCTTTCTCAAGTGTATTTCCTCAGCGGGTAACTCTCAACTAATGAAAGTAGGTGAAATGCAAATTATGTGTGTTACAGATTAAAAAATCTCATGTACTAGCGAAGATGCTTATTGTGTACCAGTTTCTGAGTCAGCAGTATGAAATCTCCCTCAATTTAGGACAAGGCCTTTTTTGGGATTTCTGTATCTATATTCGTACTTTTTTTCTGCATCCATACCATATATATATATATATATATATAATTAAGATGTAGTGAGAGTCTAAGCTTATGTTTTCCATGTTTTGGAAAAAATCTTGTTAATCCAAGATGAAACATAGTTTAATACTACTACTGAGTTTAAATTTTAAAAATGTAAAAAGTTACTATAACAATACTCTGTGTTCTCTTGACTAAAAAAATCAAAGTAATGCAAGATTTTGTTTTTTGCTTTTATGGCAATAATATAATCCTTGCTATTTATTATCTTTATAATTGATAACAGCATTGTTTTCATTTTTGTTAAGGAACTGTTTAAGCTCCTAAAATGTCATCGATCAAGCACCTTGTTTACGCAGTTATTCGTTTCTTACGGGAACAAAGTCAGATGGATGCTTATACTTCTGATGAACAAGAAAGTTTGGAAGGTAGGCATCAGCTCTTTGTGTTCATTTGTGTTATAAATAAAGACTAAAACTGCTACGAGCCCAACTTCATGATGTATAAAAAAATCAGAAGATTGTGTTGATTTTTCAAGTAGAGGCTCAACTGTAAGATTATCTTGTTTCCATTCTCTGAAACTTGTTTTAATTAACAAAATAAGACTTATTTGTTGAACAATTACTGTGTCAGAACTATGCATAGAATTTTTCTTCTGAGCGACTAATATAATAAAATCAGATGGTAATGTAACAACCAATATGTGATGAAGCTGAGATTTAAATCCTGGTTCTTATTTGGAAGGTGTTTTCTTTTCCTTTTTCTAAAAACAGCATCAAGTTTAGAAATGATACATAAAAATACCTTAGTCATTGCAATAGCACTATATGAAAGTGTAAATAATTATACCATTAGTGAGCTCTGACAAGTGCTAACAAATGCTTTTGGACTTGAAATGAGAGGATTTCATCCTTGTTTTGTGTGAGCTTTAAATACTGGATTAGGTAATCTGTAAAAACAAGTAGGACTCAAATGATAGCATCATGTGTTTCCTTCACATCATCTTTGTGCTTCATGTTTATGCATTAAAAATTTAAATTCATTCTAGTGATAACAAGATAAAATTCTGCAGATGGGTTTGTCAGAGCTCACTGAGCCCACCTTACATGTAGCCTAAAGACTTAATTATTGAAATTAGAGTCCATATGGGACAACTTAATAAATAACACTGCAGTTTGAATTTCCTATCTTGCAGCTGCTCCTCCTGTAAAGGGGACACATCTATTAATTTCAAGTACTTTTCTTGTAAATATGTTTTAAGGAGGTGGGGATGAAAACTGGGCATTTGCTCTAAATCTGCTTTCCGTCTGGTGAGATGGTGTCTTTCCAGGTGGCAGTGAGAGGAGCAGGTGATACACAGTTGGACAACATTGCAAATCGGTTCATTTAATATTGAGGTCTTTTTGTTCTCCTTGATGGTTGGACTGTATAAGCATAAAGGTGATTGGTTATCTAAGGAAAATGTTGGTTATGATAGCTCTATACTGAACAGATAAATGCATTTTCTTAATAAATGGTATTTGTTTTCTAATCAAAGGCACTAAAATGTTTTTAAGGGCCAGAATGAAAATTGAGAGTATTTAAAAAACCAAGATGTTATGTCCTATTTTTAGGATGGTATTCAGCCAAAAATATGTGCTTTCAGCTGTTTGTTATCTGTGGCAGTCAGAAATGGTGCCAATTGTTTGTGACTAACCCCTATTTTTGACTCTGCAAGTCTAATTTAATTGAACATGAAATCATGTGGAGGTGTTGTCTGCCCACCTTCTAGACATTTATAAAAGCTCTAGGAAGGAAGCCTAAATTCTAGCACCAGCTTTACCACTATGGATTTTGAAGATGATATATCATCAGCTTTAAACCTTTTTATCAGATTATGTCATTCACTTCTCTTAATTTTTATCATCTACTGACTTTTTCTTTATTTTTGACCTTTGTAGTTGCTACTCCCTCTTATATGCCACTTGTCTTAACCCTTGGTAATTTTGATATAGTCATAGGTAATTTTTTCCTGTTTCCTTGACTATTTTGATCCTTTTTCCTGGAGAACTAGACTACTTAACTTCTTAGGTCAAGGGTTCTGAATTTAGGGTGATTTTTCAAAATCTGGAGACATTTTTGATTGTCACAGCTTGAGGGGCTGGTATTTAGCATCTGGTAGGCGGAGGCCGTGGATGCTGCTAAACATACTACAATGCACAGGATAGTCCCAGACAACAAAGAATTTTCTAATCTAAAATGTCAATGTGCCAGCTGGGCATGGTGGTACATGCCTGTAATCCCTCTGGGAGGGTGAGGCAGGAGAATCTCAATTTTGAGTCCAGCCCAGGCAATTTAATGACTGAGTGAGATACTGTCCAAAAAAAAAAAAAAAGGAAGCAGGGGATATAGCCCAGGATAAAGGTCCTGGGTTTAATTCCTGATTGATATCCCCTCCCAATTCAGTATGCCAAGACTGAAAAATCCTTCCTTAGCTGTTATCATTGCCAAAATAGCATTCCTTCCATAATCTCATTTCCTGACCACAACACTCTTTCTAGGTGACTCCTTCTACCACCCTTACCACAACAGTTCTTTGAACCCACCAGTACTTCCAGCCTTGTGATTTCTTAGTTTTTTTCTACCACCATTCTTACCCATTTTGCATTCCATAGTTGATCGTTATAATAATTCCTATGGAGGGGCCAGAGATTTTGCCCAGCGGTTCAAGTGCTTGCCTGGTAAGCGTGAGGTCACGAGTTCGATCCCCAGTACCAAAAAAAAAAAAAATCCCGTGTATGTCCTTCTCTTTCTTGCTGAACCCAATCTTGCTTAAGTCCTACTCTCTCCTTTGTGCCCATGTCTGTGTCGTTGTAGAGCGCTAGAGTACAATACATAGCCTTTCTGACTAGTCCTATTTAAATTCATGACTGTAAACCTCAAGCAGACATTTAATGGTGCCAGGCAATCATACTATATGTTTTGTGTTCATGCATACTTTTATTCTATAGATTATCATTTTAATACTTTCTCATATCTTCTTAGATCCCCGAATTTCATCCACAATCTTCACTTTTAGTTGATTCCTTCTCTACCCAGAAAATTGAAGTAGTAGGAAAATTTCCATCAACTTCTACCCACCAACATCAACACTCACTTATCCTCCCAGCCTGTTGTATTACCATCCTGGATGGACCAGCAGTGTTCCCTTCTCGTGGAGCCCTTTACTGGTGTCAGAGACCCCATTTTACCTATTCTAGGACATCACTCTAGTTATTCTGCCCTCTTGATTTTACATCATCAAATTTTTACTTGGTGCAGGATCATTTTCATGAGAACATAAGCTTACCTTAATTTTTACCTTCTTAGAAAAGCAAGAACACCTAATAAATACTCTTTACCATACTATCTCCTCCACAAACTACTGCCTAGTTTTTTTTCTCTCCTTTCATAGAGCAGAACAATTTGAAAGAGTTGTCTATATCGCCTTGCTCCACTTCTCCTTTTATTCTTAAACCCATTCCACTTGGGCCTTTATCTCCATTGCTTTATCTGTGGCACTCTTATCAGTCATTAGTGAGGTCCTTTCGTTTTGGTTTTTTGAGACAGGGTCTTGCTATGTACTTCAGGCTAGCGCTGAACTCACTTCATAGCCAGGCCAGCTTTAAATTTGCAGCAGTCCTATTTCAGCTTTCCAGAGTGCTGGGATTACAGAGGTGTACCACATGTCCTGCAGTCTTTAGTGATTGCTGTGTTATTTACTTATTTAATTTTTTGGTATTGAGGATTGCCCCCAGGGCTTCATGGATGATTCACAAGTACTCTACCACTAACTACATCTCAGCCCTGATTTTTGTGTTTAGCTCAATGATCAGCTCTTAGTCTTTATCTGACTGAAATTAGTAAAGTTTTTAGCTGCCATTAATAAAGTTTATGATCACTTCTTCGTCCATTTCCCTCATATACTTTATTTACTTGGCTGCAGGATTCTTCATAATTTCTTGGCGGTATCTCATAGTTTACTGTTTTTCCTTTCCTGATTCCTTTTCTTTTCCCTAGCCTGCCTTGCCCAGGGTCCACTGTTTGATTCTCTTTTCATTACACTCATTTCTTTAGTGGTATTACTCAGTTTATTGACCTTAAATACCCTCAATTTATATGCTGACATTTCTCAAATTTATAGTCTTGGCCTAGACTTTTCTTCTGAGCTCCAGACTTGTATATCCAGCTGCCTTCTAGAGATCTCTACTTGCATGTCTAACAGGCATTTCTGCCAAAACTGAACTCCTGAGCCTCCCACCTAAAATCTGTTCTATGTACAACTTCCCTGTCTTGGTAATGCAACTGTAGCTGTTCTTTGGCTCAGGCCAAAAACTTGAGTGTCATTCTGAACTTTTGTTTCCTCATATTCTGTATCTAATCACTCAATAAATCCAGTTAGCTCTACTTTCTTTTTTTTTTTTTCTGGCACTGGGGATTGAACTCACAACCTTGTGCTTGCCAGGCAGGCGCTTAGACCGCTGAGCTAGATCCCCAGCCCTGATGTTTTTGAGACAGGGTCTCACTGTGCCATTGAGGCTAGCCTTGAGCTCACTTTGTAGCCCAGGCTGGTCTTGAACTCACAACGATCCGCCTGTCTCAGCCTCCTGAGTGCTAGGATTACAGGTGTGAGCCACCATGCCCGGCTTCTACTTTCAAAGTATGTCTACAGTCTGACCACCTCTCACCACCTGATATCACACCTCATTAGAACTAAGTCTTTCTTGTCTGTTTCACTGTAATAGCCCCTAACTGGTCTTTTCTGAGTGATCTTTTAAGACTTAAGTGAGATTCTATCATTTCTCTACTCAAAATCTTGCAATGTTACTTAGTCACTGTTTAAAGAATCTATGTCCTTTATACTTCTGTGTTGTATTCACCCTATTGTTTCTCATTTTGTTTCAACCAAATAAGCTTCCTCACTGTAAATGTTGCAAATCTTTTGCCTAAGGGCTTTTGTTCTCTTTCTTTAAATTGGAATGGTCTTCCTCAGGATAATGATACCCTCAATACCCTCATCTCTTTTTTTTTTTTTTGATACCCTCATCTCTTAAAGTTTTCCTCAAGTTTCTTTTCTCAAAAAGGCCAACTCTGAACACTCTTAGATCTGCAGCCTGCTTCCTTGCTCAGCTCTGCTCACTTTCCATCCTCCTTACTCTGTACTTGTTTATTACTTGTACTCTACCTCTCTTTGCCCAACTATGATATAAGGACCAAGAGGTTAGTGATCTTTTCTGTTTTATTCTCAGATATATGAAAAGTGTCTAGAAAAGGGTGTGGCATATGATAGGTACTCAATAAATGTTTGTTGAATTGAATTGACGAATTGAATGCACTGATCCTGGCATATCGCTTAGCTGGTCTGTATCTTAGTTTCTAAGTCTATTAGGTGGATATATCTGCCCCCTCCCCAACTACTAATACATTTTGTTAAGAGAATTAGAATCATTGAACAGGTATATAGTATGGGGAACCTTCTGAATAAAGTGCTATACAGATAGGATATTAATGAATAAAATTGTATTATTGAGTAAAATTATTGACTTGCCTTTCTTGCCATCAATATCAAAGGCTTTTTGTTTTTATAAGTATATAAGTATTACTTTAGATTTTTATGGCTTACCCCTGAGTGCAATTTTCCAAGAAGATTATCAAATGTATCTGTTTCATAAAGGAGAATCTTGAGTTGAAAGTTAAATTATCATACCTCAGTCATTTAATTGGGAGGGAAAACCTAGGTTAGTAATAAAAAGGAGATAGTATTGAGTTGTAAAGATAGGTTCCAGTTCTGTTCTTATCAAAATAGAATTGTATTTTAAAAAGTCACCTCCTTTAACAATAATGAATTGTGTCTAGTACGTGCCAGATTTAGCAACAGAGATAAGAAGCTGCACTGAACCATGTGATCAAGATAGGGCATAAAAGACCCTCCTCATGTACCAGATAGACTTTTCAGTGCTGTCAGTGCTCTGAAAGCCCATTCTGTAAGGAACGGCACAAAGTAGGGACTAGCCGAGACCATCAGGCTTGTGTAAAGGCAACATGGCATGGAATTTATTGTGTCTGGGTGCAGGCAGACAGAGGACGGGAAAAAGACCGCCTGCAGGGATCAAAGAGAAGTGGGCTTTTTTATAGGTCTTGAAAGAAGGCAAGGGACATTAGGTGGGAAGTAAACATCAGTGGTCAAAGTTCTCTGAATGACTTATACCTCACTGGGCAAAGTCCTTATAGCATCTGGTATAAATGTTTGGGTGTCTTCAGATATCTAGGTATTTGGAAGATTCCCTGCTCCACCTTGTCTCTTTCACCACATCCTGTGTTTGCCAGGGGCACCAGTGTTGAACTGAGAACAATGCCACTGCTGGCAGACAGTTTGGGTACTGGGAGACTCTTGTCCAAATTGAGCTTTCTACATTCTCTAGTTTGTGATTAATAGTTTAGTTTGGTTCCCTCAATCTTTTATTCGTCTGAGAATTGGTGTTTATTTTATCTGGGGCGGGGGGGGAGGAGAAATGCTCTTTTGTACAGATTTGATTTTTTTTCTCAGAAATTCAAATATGATTTCAACGGGAAAGTCAGTGGATTCAATTCACTGAGCATCTACTATTTGCCAAATTCTGTTCAAGTCAGAGATGAGTAAGATGTAGACCCTCTTCTCAAGTATGATACAGGAGACATACATTAAGGCACATAATGTACTGATAATAATTATGGACAAAATAACAAGTACAATAATAGAAACATATTCAAGCCATGTATATGCACAATAAAGGAAATGAGCAGTCTGATCAAGTAGGGAGGATGCTCATCAAGAGTGAATATATAATATACATATGTATGTATACACATACACACACTTTTTTGGTTACTATTATTTTAAATGACTGTCTTCATTGCAATGACAACAGATTTTCTTGTGGCCCAGCATTTTAAATACAAATTCACCCTGGACAGAAATAGGGAGAGAATGAAGGATGGGTGTACAGATTATTTTTTATGTGGTAATATTGTTGCTTATTCAGCCCCCTTTGTAAGGAGACTTGTTCTGTGGCTTGTGAAAGTTAAGGGTGTTTCTTTTTGACAGAGTTAATTTTCTCAAGACCACAATTAATACCTAATGTATCTTTTAAAAGTTACATAAGAATATAAGCGAATCTAGTCCATACTGTCTGAAAGTGATCACACATGTCTTCTTCTCTGCGTTCTCAATTTCCTGTCTAGCAGCAGTACTATCAGACTAGAGCACAATTAGGATAATCCCCCTCAAAGGTCCTTCAGGAGAGGATATGTACTTTTTCCTGTTCCTGCCCAAGTTCTTCCTTTGGGAGCCCACTTGGCTTTTGCTTCCCTTTTCTCACATCTCTTTCCTTTCTGTGTTAGTGAGCCTTTCAGTTCCTGGGATAAAGTACCTGACATACACAACATCAAAGAAGAGAAGGTTTATTGTGATTCACGATTTCAGAGGCTTCAGTCTATGGTGGGCTGGCTCAGAGGCAGAAATGGCATGGCAGAGTGGTGTGGCAGAGGAGAGCTGCTCACCTGATGGCAGCTGGAAGGCAGAGTTAACAAGGAAGAGCTAGAAGAGATGTACCCTTCAAAGGTGTGCCCCTAGGGACCCCCCCCACAGCCAATTAGGCTATTAACTCATCCTTAGATTGATTAATTGATAATGACGTTTACAGATTCGATCAGCTTTCAAAATCCTTGCCTCAGAATACATGAGACTTTGGGAGACATTGTAGACCTAATCTCTAACACTCATCCATGCTCAACATTTTTAGCCGAGTTTTAGTTCTAAACACAAATGTAGTTATATCATTTTTCTTCCTGTGTCTCCGTACTCAGTTTGTGCTCTAGCTGTGCCAACCTGTGATCTTGTCCTGAACCTAAAAGACACAAGTCACCTGTTACTGTTCAACGTGATATATAGCTTACTTGTGTTCCCCCTTCTATTACATGTGAAGTGGTTTTGTTGGTTTTTGTTTTTTTGAATGAGAGTCTTGCTAGTCACCATGTTGCCCAGGCTAAGGTTGAATTTGCAATCCTTCTCAGTCTCTCAGAGTGCTGTAATTACAGACATATGCCACCATACTCATCTTAAAACTAAACTTTATCATGTAGACAGTATTTTTTTTTTGTTATGTTTACTGTTTTGCTGTCACCTTAAAACAGCATCTTACACATAGTGGGCACTTGGTAAATTTACATGTGTGAACGAATATTTTCAATTAATCTAACTTCACTTAAGTATACCAGGATTAGTATTTAATACTTCTTATGTATCAGGGATTGTCTTACTGTTTTTATTCAGATTGATAATTTGGTTTCTTAACATTTAAACAAGATATAGAATTAGGCATGGTGGCAGCTGCCTGTAATCCTTGCACTGAGGAGGCTGAGACAGGGGGATCAAAAGTTCAAGGCCAGACTGGGCTGCACGCAAGTTCAAGACTGGATTACACAGGGAGATTCTGTCTCAGAAAAGCACATGTATGTGTATGTATATGTGTACCCATACTGTGTATGTAATATTTTATGTTTGTTCAAAGCATTAAGACATTGGTGGTTAATTAGATGTTGATGGGGGAGTAAGTTGTTAATGGCTTGCTCTCTTTCTTGTGACCTTCAACAAGAATATGATGTTATATATAATTCAGAAATTTTATTGTGAATAACATTTATTTTTTAGAGAGGAATAAGAAATCAAGTTGTCTTTCCTCAGTATCTGTTCTATAAACAGAAATCTCTGTAATTAATTTTGCTCATGTTCTGTGATCATAAGTCCTGATTTACTAGAGATTACAATCCTATCAGGGAAAAAGAAGCTGTTTCTTTTTTTAACTTGCTTTTTTTTTTCCCCCTCTGTTCAACTTCCTTTCAAGTTGCAATTCAGTGCCTGGAGACAGTGTTTAAGATCAGCCCAGAAGATACACATCTAGCAGTTTCACAGCCTTTGACAGAAATGTTCACAAATTGCTTCTGTAAGGTATGTCCTCATTGTTTCCTCATTACTGTCTGATGCAAGTGTGACTATGATTTCACGTTGTATTGTTAATAGTTGCAGGGCCAGGTCTATAAGTAATTAACTTCTTTCTGGGTGTAAGATGGTTTATTTTTTATGAAGATAATTTGAGATCTAGAGGATAATTTGTTAAATGTCCTTTGGATTTTCATATTGGTACCTTTTTTTACTCTCTCAGCTGTTATATTTAATGATATATCTTAGTTGACTTTTAAGTCCTTTACAGTATTACTGTATAGTTTTTTGATTTCTTTTTTTTAAAAAAACTGATACTATGAGTTGGGGATGAAAATGTGCAATGTGTGTACCATTGTTGCCCCCTGATTGACATGTTTTGAAATGTTGTTTCAGTTTTTTCTTTTTCTCCTTGAAATAAAATGGATTTGGAAAAAAAATAAAATAAAACTGGTATTCCCCTAAAACATGAACTACAGTTAAATATAAAAGATTTAATATCTAGAAAGCCAATATGAAGAAATAGATTTATTTGGAATTGAATCATTATTTCCTAAGTGGATTTCATCAAATTTGGTCACTGACAGGGCTTTGTAGAGCAGATCAATGTGCAGGATCTATGAAACAGATCAGTGTTTGGAATCAGTTTACAAAATTAAGGCTGCAGGAATAGATAAGAAAGACATGGTATTTCATGGGGTGGAAACCTACTCAGCTATAAAGGAAGATAACCTCAAGGTTCTTGTAGGTAGAGGCAACTGGTAATAGTGCTCATGGATGTAAAGGATCAGAGTCACAAGGGTGAATTTTATGTTGTGTCCATAACATAACAACCTAAAGGTGTTGGTAGGATCCAAAATGCACAATACATATTTGGAAAGTCAAAGGGGAGGAATTATCTAAAAAGGGAAGGAAATGACCACTCTGAATCTATTATCATGATTTGAAATTCAGATTGTTTTCATTGTTCTGATTAGTTTCATTTTACTCTGATTTGTTTGATTTTAATATACTTGATGGCATGGACAGCAATCTTAAAGATAACAAAATATATAATTGCAGCCATCGAGGATGTCCAATTATGTTGTTTAGAAACCCTGTGTCTTGGTTACTTTTTTGTGGTT
>RJWT010017655.1:0-19244 GCA_004365215.1 Cuniculus paca | reverse complement strand
TTTTGCAAGTTGTCCATGCCATCAAATATAATAAAATCAAACATAACTAAACAATAAAACCAAGCTAAACAGAACCATGAGAACAATACAGGGCTTCAAAACAGAATTATAGATTAACAATGGCCATTGCCTTCCTCCTGTAGATATCTCCTCTACTTTCACTTTCACAACCTCTATTTTGTATCTTGGATCCCAAAAATGTCCCCAGTTTCTTATACTAGGGAGACAATACAATGTTCACCCATGTGACTCTGAACATTTTCATCCATGAGCATGCTCTCAAGTTGTATCCATTTACCTACAAGAATCTCAAGGTTATCTTTCTTTATAGCTGAGTTGCTTTGCATCATATAGAAATGTGATTTCCTTCTTTTCCATTCTTCAGTAGACAGGCAAGCTACCCCTTCTGTTTATTTCTTGTTCCCTGTCACATAGAGCAATTTTTTCTCTCCTTCAACTTTTAATCTGTGAATTCCTTTTTGAGTTAAATGTGTTTGTTGGATAAAGCATATTGATGGATCTTGTCTCCTGATTCACTCTACCTGTGTTTCTTTTTATTGGTGAATTGAAACCATCTACATTAATGGTTATGTCCAACATGCACTGGATCATCTCTGCCATGCTATTTTCTGGCCATTGGCTGTGCAATTTTCCCCTCCATTCTATTGTCTGTTCTGCTTGGTGATCCCCCTCTGCCACTCTTCCTGTAACCATGGTCTTTTTTATCTCTTTCTAAAATGTCTTTCAGCATTCTTTGTAGGATTGGTTTTGCAATCATGAATTACTTCAGTTGTTCTTTTTTGTGGAAGTATCTTGTTTCTCCATTAATTTTGAAAGATAGTTTTGCAGTGTACATCAAACTGGGTTGTAAGTTGTTCTCTTTCAGGACTTGAAATATTTCACTCCAAGCTCTTCTTGACTTGATGGTTTGTGTTGAAAAGTCTGTTGTGATTCTGATGGGTTTTCCTTTACAGGTGATCTGTTTCTTTTCTTGAACAGCTTTTAATATTCTGTTCTTGTGTTGAATTTCTGGGATCTTGATTATTATTTGTCTGGGTGTAGATTTACTTTGGTTATGGCTAGCTGGAGTTCTATATGCCTCACTTATCTGAATAGCACGGCTTTCTCCCATGTTTGGGAAATTTTCTAGTAGTACTTCTGTAAATAGAACTTTTATGTCTTTTGTGTTGACCCCTGCTTCTTCACTGATACCTATCACACATATATTATTTTGCTTTGCATCATCTTACAGTCTTTGAATTGTTATTTCCTGGTTCCTCATTATTTTTAAGAGATCTTTCCTTTCCTGATCACAAGCTGCACACCTGTCTTCAAGGTCTGAAAGTCTATTTTCAGTTTCTTTCAAGAGCTTTTGCCAGCTTTCAATGCAGATTTTAATTTCCTGAATGTCTCTTTGAATCTGTTTCATGTATTCAAAATCTCTCTTATATTGTTCATTCATGGTTTCCCTCATTTTCCTTTGCTCCTCTATTTTTTTTATCTATGTCTTCTTTACAGAAGCATAGCAATTCTTTAAGTATGTTTTTCATTTCTTCTTTTACCTGAGATAGTATTTTTGTTCTAATTTCTTTTATAGCTTCATGGAGTTGTCTCTTCACTTCAGTTGCCATCACTGCAGAAACTTCAGGTGTGCAACTCCTGATCTCTGCCACGTGTTCATCTCCTGGACTTGCTCTGCTTGGGTTGGAGTGCAGGGACTGCCTTTTGTTTTTCTGTCTTGACATTTTCCTGGGTTCTTCCAAACAAGTGGGTAGTGGGGTTTTGGGAACCTCCCACATTGACTACAGTTTCTCTGGAGCATGACTGTTTGGTTTTCTTGGCCAGTGCTGGCTACAGGCATCCAATGGAGGCCACTGGGTGCTCTGGTGCAAGGCCTGCTTGTTTTTCCCAGACCTTGCTGGTTACCTAGGGTAGAAGCATGCTGAAGGCTGCTGGAATTCATGTGGAGTAGGGCCTGCCTCTGTCTTCTGTCTGAGCTGGTTACCAGAGAGCAGGGTCTCCCTTTGACTGTTAGAATGTGCGCAGAACAGGACCTGCCTCTGCCTTACCTCTGAGCTGGTTACCAGTAAGCAGCATCTCCCTTTGTCTGCTGGAATGAGCACTGAGCAGGACCTACCTGTGACTTCCCTCTGAGCTAATTATCTAACTTTTAAAACTTGAAAATACTAAAAAAATTTCTAAAAAGAAAATGAAAAACATCTAAAATACTGGTAGTCTGTATTAACATACTCCAAAATGTATTAATGTGATATATATGTACATACAGTACATTTAATAGTCAAATAATACTAAAAGCAATTGTCAAGCCTAGACCTTCCTACCATTCCAATTCTGGTGTCTTGGGACAACTACTTTTAATACATTTGACTGTTTTTTGATGACATTTATTTCTACATATCTGAGCAGCAAGGTTTGTGACATTTATTGATTTATCAATATACTAAATTTTAATTTTATTTTGTTTTGCATCAGAATATAAATCTTTTACACATATCATCCTTTTCCTTGATACATATTGTCACATTAGTTTTCTAGTGCTGCTATAACAAATTATGACAAACACAAAGTTAGTGGAATGATACGTACCAATTATCATCTCACATTTCTGTAAATCAGATATCTAGTAGGTCAGCTAGTTTCTGCATGGAGTCCCATAAAACCAAAATAAAGATCTTGGCAAATCTGAGTTCCTCTCTAGACTACTGGGAGAATCTGATTCGAGACTCTTTCAGGTAGTGTACAACCTTCAGTTCCAAGTGTTTGTAATCTGAGATCCTCATTTCCTGGCTAAAGGAAATCTTTACTGTTAGACTCCTCTCTATTCCTTGCACTTGAGTCCCTTATTTTACAACCAGAACCACAGTGGTGTGAACAAGAGGTAAGAGCCTATTTGATCATCATAGAGGCTGTCTCACATCTTGCCCACAGTGGTTCACAACTCTCTCACATGCAAAATAAATTTATCACCTCCCAAGATTCCTAACAATCACATCCTCTTCCAGCATTTGCTCAAAGCCCATGATCTCACTGTTAAAATCTGGTCCAGGTGCAGATGATGTTTCAGGGTATAATTTACTGTGTACAATTTTTTGGATACAATTCCTCTCCTCTTGTCAAACTGAGAAATTAAAGAGAAAAAATAGTACCTTTCCAACAAACAAGAGTAGGATATACATGGGGCAACAGCTAACATTATTCAGGTTTAAAAATGAAGATAAGGGAAAGTAAAAAGTCACCATTCCATCTCATTTCTAGTATCCCCTGAGAAAACTCCAGTCACATTTCCTTTTTGAAGTTTGAAAGTTTAGGAATAATCTTCCATTGATTTCACTTCTGCTTTAGGTCCTTAGTTGTGCTAAAATATTGGTGTTCATGTAATTCTTACAATTTATTTTATTAATTGATTTTACCTCACTTATAACATTTAAGTGATACCACCATACTGTATTGTTCAGGGACTCTACTTTTTCCCCTTCACTTTCATTGCAGCACTCTTTTCCACCTTGGTTCTCACTTTATTTCTAAGTTAAGAGAACCATAAGAAGCCTATCATTTCTAGCATTCATCAGGTAAGTTTCTCTGCAATATGACAAGAAATTTCTGGTATTAGGCTAAGCAAGGGCCACTCTGACATATAGGTTTCAGTTACCCAAATAAAATAACTATTAATGTCTGTACCAAGTGCTGAAGTCACCAATAAGTACAAAAGCTTAGGTAAATGTACCCTTGCCTTGAAATGACATGAGATGCTGGTTTAGGTCATGAGATCTATTTGCTTCCACTAGTGACACCCATTTAAATGCTCCTGACTACATAACATCCTTCCTTTAAGGGGTAAAGATATTACCAGCAAGCATAAAAAACACGGATATTCATATTTCTTAGCCTCTTCCATGCATATAAAAGTGTAACAATTTCGTGTGTCAAGTTCCTCTACTTTAACAATACTTGTGTAATTGGTAGAATTGATCATGTAATTGGTACTTCAAAATCCGTAATGCTTCTCAGTCAGACTCCTTTGTTTTTGTTTGTTTGTTTGGTTGGTTTGTGTTTCTTTTTTGACTCCTTTGAACATGCCACATTGGTCATTCAATTTCGAATAGATATTAATTCAATGGCAATAAATTTTTACTTCTTTCTCTTTTACTTATGTGAGGTTTGTAGTTCTAATCCAAGAAGCTACATGACACCACAGTTTCTATAATCATTACTGTAGTCACAATGCTTTTTTGCACAGCTATATGGTTCCCTAAAGTGTGGCTTTCTACCTGTACTACTGACAATGCTGCCACCAAAGGTACAGATGCCATGTCTCATTTTTCCAGGCAAGGAAATTTTTACTCCATTCTTTCAAAGTATGAACCAAACTAATCACATAAATGTATTCAATCACTACTTTTCTGGTCACTTGTGATACTAATTACTTAATAATTACTAAAATTACTAAAATAATAAACAGAGGGCATGTTTGATACAAAATTTGAGGGTTTATTAGAAATAATTTACAACTATAGCAATGGAAGTAACCCATAGGAATAATACACTAATTAGAGATATAACTACTATCACTTTTGGACACAAAAAGTCCAAGGGAAGGAAAACCTTGCCTGAATTCTGATAGTGGTTGTATTGATTTTTAAGGGCTTCCACAAAGTGGGTGGCTTGAAATAAGAAAAATATATTCTTGTACAGTTCTACAGTGTAGAAATCCAAAATAACAGTGTCAGAAAGTCTGTGATTTCTCTGAAACTTTACAGGAGAACCTATCTTTGCCCCTTTTGCATTCCTTGTATGTATGTCACTACAATATTTACCTTCATTTTATAATGTTATCCTTCTGTTATTCTAATGTTATTCTAATGTTCTTCTGTTATTCTAATGTTATTCTGTACTTATTTCTGTCTCTGTGTCTCTTTTCTTCTAATAAGGTCAATAGTCAAATTGGATAAGAGTCCATCCTACTCTGAAATGATCTATTCTGCTAATTATAAAGATTATCCAAATTTTATCACATCTAAAGTTCTGGAAAGAGCATGAATTTAGGGAGATATTATTCAACCCATCACAACTGTGTAGCATACACATTTGACAAAACTTTATCTTTTATATATGTGATACAACTATCTGAATTGACTTACAAATTACATAGCAAAATAAATATGCTGATTCCACAATTATTTCTCCATCTAGATCTCTTGCTGTGCTACCCACTGGCCAACACTAACTGGAATCTAGAAGACATGAAACCTACATTGGTCAATCTCTTGGGTAGAATACTAGTTGGGAAAAGGTGGAAAGTGAATCTTAAACAGCAAAAATATTCAAGGGACCCATCAAAATCTAAATAGCTCACTAGAAAGATTGCTGTAAAAAGTGAGCAGAAATTAAGTACCTATTGGAATGCAGTGATAAAAGCAGGTGTAAATGACTTCATTTCATAAACAAAATAAATAAAAATTTTGTTAATTCATGAGTTCTGATATTCCAACACAGAATTCCTCTAGGGGCAAGATTTAGATATTTTTTTGTTTGTTTGTTTGCCCCTGAACTAGAATGCCATCAATAAAAAGGTAGGCTTTAGCTTTACTTACACCAGCTTTCTGATCTTAACTAAAAGACATGGCTGAGTATCAGTCAGAAATTCAACACAGCAACTCTGCTTTCTTAAGTAGCCACTGTCTCATTGATTTCCCTTCCTCTCTAATACCTTAAGACACTAGAGATCTCAGGATTGGAGACAAAAGAGAACAGATATTGACACTTGGCATTCTAATGTGGAATCTTGTCCCTTAAAGCACCAGAGCTGAGAGAAACAGGAATAAAATTCATTCATGGTGCGTGTGTGTGTGTGTTTATAGATTTTCATGCTCTGCATCAAACGCAAGCTATATTATCAGAGATATTATCTTCCTCATTGCTGAAAATGATGCAAATATACTTAATATAAGCATTAAAAACTGTATTAATTTTTTATTGCTGAGACACAATACCAGATACACACAACTTAAAGGAGAAAAGTTTTATGTTGCTTAATTGTTTCAGAAGTTCCAGTCTGTGGTTGACTGACTACAAGGAAAAAACCATCATGGGCATGGTGGTTAGAAAGCAGATCATAGGAGATGAGCCAGAGTGGAAAAACGCAGGGACTGCATAGAGTCCCCAAGTTTATACCCGTCACCCACTTGAACACACTTAAAAGCATGCTTTACTATTCTCCTACAAGTTTCCTATGTCAAAAAGAATGACAATCAAGATTAATGACCATATAAGTTTCTAAGAAAATATAATTTAAAAAACTACAGATATCATTGGAAGGCAAATTATAAACTTTTCTTGTATTTTCTGTTACATATATCAAGATTTTTTTTTCAATTTTCCTACACTATTCTATGTACATTTTGTAATTAAAAGGAAGAAATCATATTTGATTATTTTTGGTCAGCCTAACTTTTAATACTTTTTGGAAAATAGAAGTTGATCTAATATTTCAGGATCTAGATCAAATATTTAAAATCTTCTCCTGTGTAGCATACTACTAGGTATGTTTATTAATCTAATCTGCCAATTTGCATCTTTTTATTGGGAAGTTGACACCATGTACACTGAGTTTTATTATCAAAAGGTATTTATTTCCTACCTTTAGTTCTGACCCTCTGTCCATACATTGGTCACTTTAGCTGCCCATACTTTCAACTGATTTTTTTAACACTGGGCTTCCATTTGACACTATTTCGTGAACTCTCATTCATGCAAAACTGATCATTCACGTTTTGTATCACTTTGTTTAGCTCAGCCAGCTTTTTATTAATGTCTACTGCAAGGTCATTATTATTTTATTTATAAAGTCTATTATCTGATTAGTTTTATCATCTTTGAACTTCTTGAACACCTTATTGAAGTTTTTTGTCTTCTCATTTATTACTTTATATAATTCAGTCATTTGGTTTTTTATTTCCTCTTCATTAAGGCCCCATGGCTTAGCTTTAGGTGAGGTAGGAATTTTTGGAGAATTGTTTTTTATATATTTTTTTTCCAGTACCAGAGATCAAACTCACAACCTCGCACTTGCTAGGAAGGTGCTTATACCACTGAGCTAAATCCCCAGCCCTGGAGAATTTTTTTCACCTTTACATGTTCCTATTGTTTTTCTTTTGTGCTGAGTTTTGCAGATTGATTATAGTGGAAATATTTTGTTGCTAGTATGGTGATCTCTTCAGTTAGTGTCTACTTTTCAGTGATACACTGTGGACATGGAAAACTACATGCCTTTACCTCTGTTCCAAGAGCCAATCACGTCCATTAATTTGTGAGGACAGGGTGCAGTGTATTGACCAAGCACACAGTTCTCTGAAAATGAATCAGTGTCGTTGAAAATATGAAGACAATCCAGCTATTAGGATACAGTAAAAACCAATTAATAGGAACAACTATGTCACCTTTGTAATAGCAACAAAATTAACAATAATAATAAAATCAAAGACAAACTGGATTTTGATATACCATAAGAACCAATAAAAGCTACCACTGTACCCCACACTTTAGCATGGAAAAGTGATTCATAATTATAATATGGACACAAAGACCAACAAAATTTTGACTTACATTAAATGCCTATTAAGCTCAGCAACCATACAATCATTAGAAAAGAATTCACACAATGGAGTACTACTCTGCCATTAAAAAGGGATAAACAAGTCGTTTGGAGAAAAATGGGTACACTTTGAGACTATAATGTTAAAAAAAGTAAATCAGACACACAAGTTTAAATATCACATGATTCCTTATTTGAAGAACCTAACATATACACAAAAAGTAAAAGTAAAAGACAGATAATAGGAAAAAGGGGATAGATCTTTTCTAAGAGAGAAGGGGACCAACACAAAGAGAGGAAAAAAGGGAAGGGAAACAAGGTGATGTACATGTACCACCTCCTCACAGTGAGCATAATCATTATGTACTGTGAACATGTACTAATAAAAAAAACTGAAGAAATCACAATAATAGCATACCGTTAGCTAAATATAAAAATTAATAAAGTTTAATGATAATACTAGTAAAGATAAAAGTGTGGAGAATGGGAGACTACTGGACTTAATGCCATCACTTTCAGATCCAGTCCCCTGTGAAAACCATACATGACCAGTCTGCCTTCTTGCCACAAACAGTAGAGTCCCTGTGTCCTCCCCAGTCTGGGTTTAAACTTCTCAGGGGGATCCATGTCTAGACTGCAACTGTCTCTTTTGACTCTCTCCCACTCAGTCACCATGGTAGGATGACAACCAAAACTCTGAAATACAATTGTTCTATAGTTGTCTGAGGCTAGGTCTTCAACAATGAACCCCTTCCCCAAATGGCTCCTGATTCAATTCTTTCCATGGCAGACGTATCACTGGATTTTTTGTCCAACTCAACCCTTCCACGTGGTTAGAATAAAATCCCATGCAGTTCTTGCAGTTTACAATAGCCATGACCTCTTTAAAGGGACTAACACTGCCAGCTGTGTCCATTGTTTTTACATAGCTTCCAACCCTCTCTGGTCTTAACTGTTGTCAGCAGAGAAACGTTACTTCAGAGCAGACAGATCAGCTATCCAGACTGCTTTGTGTATTTATCTGCATTGTACTCTGCTTCTCCAGCTTCTTTGTAGTTTCTAGTTTTCCTGTCAGATCCCTCCAGATTCCTAGTGATCTACTTCTTTTTTTCTCTTCACCAATTTATTTTTAGGTGTCTCAATTCCAGGTCCCAAAAAAGGTGTATTTTGCTGCCAGTCTGTATTATGCTAACTTTTTGTCCCCTAATATTCTTATTTTATATACAAAAAGCACTCATGGTGATATTGTCTCACTTAATTTAATCAGACACCAAAGTGATATTTGCCATATACTAATTAAATAATTCAAGGATCTATCAGCATTAACAAGGAGTAAATGAACTTGTACAGTACCCAATGCACAATAACTATGCAAAAATGTCAGCTTCAGCCGGGCATGGTGGCTCACGCCTGTAATCCCAGCACTCGGGAGACTGAGACAGGAGGATCATTGTGAGTTTGAGACCAGCCTGGGCTACAAAGTGAGCTCAAGGCCAACCTGAATGGCATAGTGAGACCCTGTCTCAAAAAGACAAGGGCCAGGTATCTAGCTTAGTGGCCTAAGCACTTGCCTGGCAAGTGCAAGGTCATGAGTTCAATCCCCAGTGTCACACACACAAAAAAAAGAGTCAGCTTCCTTCCATAATATCTTTTCTTTTCCTAAAAACAGCATATAAGGCCATCCTCAACATGCTATGATATGTTCAGTGAATATTAAAAAAGAATACAGTTAATATTTTAGTTGTATCAACTAAATAAAACCTGACAAATGCTCCCTAATTTTTTAATTTCTATTTTAAAGAGAATAAAACCAAGCAAAATAAAACAGAAAAGGCCAATCAAAACAAACCAGTGTAACTGACCCAGGACTTAAAAATAATAGGAAATCAACAATGGTTACCTTAATGCATCTTATTGTCTTCAAAATAGCTGCCCATACCTTCAGATATAGTAACAATCAAACAAAACAGAACAGAATAGAACCAATAAAAACAAAATAATCAATGCAATAAAGGACCTGAAAACAAGATAATAATAAATGCAAAATGGCCACCATAATACATTTTGTTATCTTTTAAATAGCTTCCTATGCCATCAGATATAATAAAATCAAACAAAACAAAACAGAATAAAACCCAACCAAACAAAACAGTGAAAATGATACAGGACTTCCAAACAAGATAATATGGAATTAACAATGGCTATCACCTACAGAAGGAGATCCCCTATAGATGCTACATTGTGTATTGTTATCTTTTGAATAGATAGATAATCAGACTACTGGCTTTAGACCTTCAAAGTCAGTGAAACACTAAACATTGCAAGTGTTAAACTGTATTTTACCTCAATAGCTATCACTACAGTCTATGTTCTATGGATCAGCTGATTGCTTAGGGTTGGCTGGTAGGGGGCTATTTTTGTTTCCCAGCTGGCATGTGGAAAGGGGTTGGCATCTGGCTCTCCCCCCAGCTGCCTGTGCATGGTGCTGATTTGCAGGGAGGGCTTGCTTTTTGTTGACTTCTTGTTCTTTTCCCGCACAGTTCATGAATGGCACTGACAAATGGGAAAAGACTGGTGTCTCAATACTCCCTAATTTTGATATTTTCTAAGCTTATTCACATACATATACAATGTAATGCCTACTTATATTATAAGAAAAGAGTGATCTGCCGGTCCTGGAGGTTTACACCTCTAATCCCAGCACTCAGGAGACTGAGGCAGGAGGATCATTGCGAGTTCAAGACCAACCTGGGCTACAAAGTGAGCTCAAGGCCAGCCTGAATGGCACAGCAAGACTCTGGCTCAAAAAAACAAGGGCCAGGGATTTACCTCAGTGGTGTAAGTGCCTGTCTGGCAAGCATGAAGTCGTGAGTTCGATCCCCAGTGCTGAAAAAAAAAAAAAAAAAGAAAAGAAAGAAAAAAAGAACTGAATGATCTCTGAAATAATATACTTCATTAAAATTACTAAGTAGATTGTTAAAATTATATTGTTACACCATTTTTTACACTTGCAATTAAAGATTAAAAATTCTGGACAGACAGCACCATAGTTGCCCTATCAAGAGAACTGATACCTACTCTTCTATGAGTTAGCAGAATCATTTGATCATTCTCATAAGAAATAAGATGGTTTAATGGTTTATGTTATAGACTTGAAATCATGTCTTTAATGATTTGATAACTTTGCTTTAGTAAAAGAAATTCTACAGTTAAACTATTTAAGACTATCTGCCTCTTTGATTTACCTTTTTGAAATAGTTGATATAAAATTAATACCTCACTACTAGTTTAGTGAAGAAAAATACCACAAAACAAAAATGTTATTTTTACCCAGTATATATAGTATAACAAGTTATGAAGATTAATGGTATATTTAATGATATGGTATTTATGATAAAAATATTCATCAGTACAGGTGAAACTAGAGCAGAAGGAAATAACTTGGTATGCATATGGTGACAATTAGTATATTGTATTGTTAAAGTTGAAATGACACCTCAAAGTCACCCAATTAAATACTGCTTGTCATAAATGAATACATGGCATCCTTTGAATACTAGGTTTTATGCACAAGTTTTCAAAACCAACCTATACCATAGAGTTCCATACTGTCAATCCGAATTCATACTCTCCCTGAGCAGCAGTTTTCTTAATTATCAGAATAGGATTAAAACACTTTAAAGGCTCATCTAAATAGAATAAATAAGTTAATATTATAAATAATAAATGATCATTTTTTGTGTTATTCATCATCTGTCCTCAACTGATGTCATCATGAATTCCCAACAGGGAATATTAACAGTAAAAGATCACAATTATCTGAATTTAAAATCAATCTATCCTCAAAATATTTGTGGTTAATTGATTAAATGAATATAATCAGAGAATTTCTTATGAATTTATTTTCTGTAAAAGTTGCAATAAAGAATCAAGTACATTTTAATATGATAAAATTATAAGTCTTTATCTACATAGCAAGTTAGTGTCCAAGACAAAATCAAAATTACTCTTTGTATTATACTTTCCTGACTTTTCTACACAAAATAGTTCTCTGTATTGCAACGGTGGGATTAGTTTTAAAAAGTCTTAAAATAAAGGGCCAGGGATCTAGCTCAGCTGCCTAAGCGTCTGCCTGGCAAACACAAGGTCATGAGTTCAATCCCTGGTTCTGAAAAAAAAAAAAAAGCAAATAGAAAAAAGTCTTAAAATACAATATCCACTTTAGTGTTAAAACAAATTTTTTTAGCTCTTGATTAATTTATTTAACAAATAATACTTTCTAAGGAAAAGGAATAATGCATAATCAAATTTATAATGCCATGATTATGGATTAGAAAACTGAAAATTCCACAAAGAATAACAAGCATAGTTTGAAATCATCATGTTTTTAACTCTGAAACTTAATGAAATAGGTGTTGTAATTCTCAGAATTTTACAGATAAGGGGACTAGCACAAAGTTACTAGGCATAATAGTGATATAAATCTAGTGTTAGATCAGAGTACCTCAGCTGTAGAATTTGTCTTTGTAATTACCATGCTATATTTAATCTAAAAAAAATCTAGAAATTGATTACATAAATAAATGAACATTTTATATTTAGGACTGTATGTTTATATTTCCTCCAATTTCATACATTAAAGAAATACATACACACCTAACCCTCAGTGTGGTAGTATTTAGAGATTGGGCCTGTATGAAAATACTTAAGCTTAAACAAGATCATAAGGGCAGGTCCTCATTCTATAGTATTAGCACCCTGATAAGAAAAGACACGATACAGAGCCAGGTGCGGTGGTGCGCACCTGTGATCCAAGCACTCAGGAGGCTGAGGCAGGAGGATTGGTACAAGTTTGAGGCAAGTCTGGGTTACAAAGTGAGTTCTAGGCCAGCCTGAATTGCACAGAGAAATCCTGCCTCAAAAAGACACTATACAATACCTCACTCTGTCACTCCACACACATACTCCAAGAAAAAGTCATATGAACACACAGGGAAGGCAAGCATTTGAAACACAAGAGAGTGAACCCACTAGACACCAACACTACTGGCATCTTGATCTTCAACTTTCAGCACCCAGAAATGTGAGAATATTAATTTCTGTTTTTTAATTCCCTCAGTGTATGTTATTTGTTATGAAAACTTGAGCAAACTAATGTGCCCCTCCACTTGGTGTTATTAAATTCTAAGTAGTCTTTGTGTAAGAAAGTGAAATCAAACATATGGACTGTACTGAAAATAATATGATTAAAATACAGTTATAAAAATATGCAAAATTCAGATTTTCAGACTGTATGTCTCCTTGGCAACGGAGCTTGCATCCACACATCTGGTGACTCTCATTCATGTCCTTTTTTTTTTTTTTTTTTTTGTGTGTGTGTGTTACTGGGGATCGAACTCACGACCTCACACTTGCCAGGCAGGCGCTTAGGCCGCTGAGCTAAATCCCCAGCCCTCTCATTCATATTCTTGATCTGTGCACTATCAAAGAAATACATGCAATCCACAACTCCAAAAATGGTCCTTTTCTAACCTAAACCCATTCATGTTTCGTGTTCTGGCTGCAACAATTATTACAAGGTATATGTGATCCAATCAAAAGGCCTAGTCAAGACTTTCAATGAAATTTGGAAATTAAAGCACTCTTTTGTTCAAGATTTGAATCAATTGCAAATACTAGAGTTGGTGTGACCCTTTTCTAGCATATGTAAAAAGAAAGTTTTTATAAATAGAAGTGACAAAGAAAATAGAGGTTCCATTGGAATATTTTGCGCTCTAGTCAAACTCCACTGAATGCAACACTACTGTCTTCAGTTACTTTTCTCATTCTGAGACAAAATACCTGATGCTCAAAGTTAAAGGAGGAAAAAATTACTTAGTTCACAGTTTCCAGAGGTTTCAGTCCATAACCTGCTGGCTCCAAGGCAAGGTGCAACATGCCAGAGGGGCAACCATTCATGGTGATGGAAGACAGCAAAAGAAAAAGGGGTGTGCATGAGTCTTTGGGAGCCAGGGAAAGAATGTTATGGTATGTGTCTAGATGGCCCCCCAAAGCCTCATGGCATCACAGGGCTCTTCAGAGGTGGCTGAATTTAGGGTGTGTGATGTTGGCGGGGTGTAATTAGTAAATCAGTCCATTGATGGGTTTGACATAGCTCTGGCAAGGATTAAGGGTGTGAGTGATACACCTGCCTTAGAGTGGGTAACCTGTATACAATATGAGACAGAAAGACCTTTGTCTCCACCTTGCTTGCTTGTTTGCTTTTGCTGTCTTCTGCAGTCATGAACTGTTTCTCCTCTGGGTTGCTGCTCTGCCAAGCCACCTTGTCTTGGAGCCAGTGGATTATGGTCTAAAAACTGCAAATTGTGAGCTAAATAAACCTTTCTCCCTTTAACTTTGGGTGTTGGATATTTTGGCTCAGCATTTAGAGAAAAGTAATTAAGACAACCACCCTTGAGACTTTGTTATATTATCCAAAAAAACTAACTTATTGCTTAAAGTAATTTGGAGTTGGATTTTCTGTTGTAATATAAGAGGCCTAGAAATATATGTCTGAAGTTGTACAAGTACAATGCTTTAATGCAAAAACCAAAACCCTGAGTAATACTGAAATAGTTTCTTTGTTCTTGTAAAACAAATGTGCATTTTTATTTGGAAGTCTAAATATTATGCTAATTATTAGTGCTGAGCAATCTTGGCCAAGATATGTATTCTAATGACACAACTAATTGCATAAAGATTTCCTTATGTAATTCTTAACCCGCAGACAGGAGGCAAAGGTAACCTGAAAACAATAGCTGTAATTAGATCAAATATGTAACTAAAGTAAAATACTTTCTTTAGATTTATGAGAAAATAATTTTAATCTCAGTAAAAATCCCTAAAGCTTTAATTTGATTAATGAGTAAACAAAATGTATTAAAAGTTTTAAGAATACTGACTCAAAAATATAAAGCCATGACTTAGAAAATGTGATTTTAGAGCAAGATTTTAAGTATTTCAAAATAGACTTGTAAAAATAACTAAGAGATAAGGAAATGTATTTCCATTCTTACTTCTATCTTTTGATAGGCACCCTATAGAACAGGCCTTTACTAAAAGATACTGAATGTTCTTGGAACGTATACAATATTTATTACTCTGTTCAATTGTTTTTTTAACTGAATTTATTAGTTAGAGACTAAGGTTCATCCTTAAAATTATAAAATGTAGCAATACCCAAAACTGGGTTAATCTGACATTATTCTTGGATGTATTTTTTAATTTAAAGACTATTTTTATGATTTTTTGTTCTTTCCTTATTTCCAATAATGTCCATATTAAGCAGCTCAAAGCACACAAACTTACTGAAAAAATCTTCTTACACTTGTAAAAATTGCTGAAAATCGAAACTGCAACTTTTGATAATTTGTAAAGAAATTTGTTTTTATTATATGCTGAAAAGGCTTGGCTTCTGCATGCTTGAGGTCAGTCACTCAATCAAACATAATTTCATAATTTGAATATCGCTTGGAAACTCAAAAAAAAAAAAGCTAAATACAAAGCCAAACTGCCGAAAATTGATAAGGAAAGTCCTTTTTGGACCCATTTCTCACATTCCCAAATTGTTCTGAAATAAGCCCAAATATCATCTCGTTTTGGTTTTTCAAATAATCCATTATTTATCTCAAAATGATAAAACTTAGTTTAAAAAACTGATGTCATTATCACTTCTTTACGAAATACCAGTAATATTTTGTTGTTATCAAATATTTAGCCTATGGTCAAATTTCTCATTTTCCCTTAAATGCCATTTTTCTATAACAATTTGTCTGTATTAGGGTCCAACATAGATCACACATTAAAATTAGTTAATGTGCCTTTTAATTGTCATTTAATCTATTTTTCTTTTGATTTTTTATTTTTCTTTACTGTTTATTTTTGAAGAACTATAGTTTCTCATAATCAGATTTTGTCAGTTTTTTATGTTACGTGTAGTTGAACAAGTTTCATTTTCCTCTGTATTTCTCATGATTTTGTGCTTAGTAATAAAGAATTGATTACATTTCATGAATTTTTTTTGGTGAATGACTTCACAGGGAGTATGCATTTCTGCTTGAGGAAGAAATTACATTTCAGAATAGGCTGATTTGTGCTGGAATTTTTGATCTTTAGTTTTCAAAACTGATTACTTTCCCATTAGGACTTGTTTTCAGGGAAACAGGGAACTTATAGTAAAATCCTTGCTTCTAAACATAAAATTGCAAATTGTGACAAATGCATGTAACAACGTAAACACCTCTGTGATGAAATATAGAACATTTCTATCATCTGAATCCATTTTTTGCTTTCTCTAGAATATCATATAAATGAAATCATATATTTTTAGTCTTATGTGTCTTTTTTCATTTACTATAATTAATTTCAGATTTATCCATGTCGTTGAGTATCATAATTCATTTTTATTGTTGCATAGTATTCTATTGTCTAGATATTCCACACTTAAGTCATTCACCAATGGAAACAATTGTGTTTATTTTAATCTTTGGTGGTTATGAAAAAATCTGCAATAAACAATCTTGTGCAGATGTTTAGCTTTTCATTTCTCTCAGATAAATACCTAGATGTCTGGATTTACAGTAAATATATAGTCAAATCCATGCGAAATTGTCATACTGCTCTTAAAGTGGCTATGACATTTTGTGTCCACACTAACAATGTGTGATAGTTCCATTAGTTCTGGACCTTTATTAACACTTTGTATTGTCAGACATATTCATTTCATGCTTTCTAACTGACGTGTTGTGCTGCCTTATCAATGACAATTGGTGTTAAACTTCTTTTCAAGTACTTATTTGCTATATGTGCCCTTTTTATTAAAATGTGTATTCAGTGTTTTTGGTGACGTTTTTCTTCGTTTTATTTTTATTTCCTATTATTAAATTTGAGAGTTTTATACATGTTCTACATATATATGTGTGTTATATTTCAGAATTATGTATATACTCTACATTATCAGATGTGAGCTGTCATAAGCAAAATAAATCCAACTTACATGTGTAAATACCACACTGTCTTGCTAGTGTAAGAAGCTGAAAGAGTAAATAAGACCCAAAAGTTACAACAGATATAGTAAAAGGGAAAGAAACTGCTCAAAGCGAAAAATTGTATTGTTTGATCAATTCTGCATGCCTGTATCTAGTAAGCAGATGTGAGTTGTAAAAAGTTGTCCCCTGATATAGGGCTTGTCTTTTTGTCTTTTGATTTCTTAACTTTGATAAAATCTGATTATCTTTTCTTAATTTTAAAGATTATTCTTTTGGTGTACTATCTAACAAATATTTGCCTTACTAAAACACTCAAAGATTATTCTTCTGTAGTGTCTATAAATATAAGTGTTATTTGTGGATCACAGTCTATTTTGTGCTAATATTTTTGATATGGTGTATGTTCTTGTCATGGTCCTCTTCCATCCTTGCTTTTGCATATGTATATCCAACTTTCCCACCAACACATTAAGTTTAATGTTACACTTGATTGCCTTTTATCATCTCCATTATGGTGTTATTGTATAAACTAATTTTTATTCATCTATATATATATACATGACTTATTATTACTCAATGGCTTATGAATTTTACAACAAAATCCCTCAAAAAAGTTGTCTGAACTTCTTATCTCCATTCTGTCTTTGCCATTACCCACGGCAATCATTAAGTATTAAGGATGGTGACTGAAAACTGATGCTTTCCTGGTGATACAAATTTCCCTAAAGACACATCACATATAATATGGATTTTGCATATCTATGACCCCTTATACTATTTTACTTGAAATTCAGAAATATATTTGTGAATAAATAATGTGAAACAAATAGAAAGTATCCACATAACATAGTTATTATTGCAAAAATGAAACAGAATTTAACTGTTGAGATCTTGATCTGTGCAGCCCAAAAATGTGTGTAAGAGGTAAGTTTGCTTTTTAATCAAAACTTTATATGGCGAAAGATAACTTTGTGCAGGTTTGTGTTCAAAGTAAAGCTATCAGGAGAAATTATGAGTGATGATTTACTTCAGCACAGCATTTCATTTTTGTCATTAACTAGCTCACTATTTAATAATATGTATTTTTATTTCTCAAAGAAAAGCTGTCCAACTATTTTCTTATGACTTTCTCAGACATTTCTTTCACAGCTTTGTCTCTGAAGTAGGTTTTTACAATAAATTCTCTAGCCCAGCATGACCAGTCTGATGACTAATCAGTCTTTGTTGGTTTATAGCTTAAGTATAAAAATCAGAGAGCAGCTATTCCTCAAATAACAAGGTAAAATTGGGCATCTTACATTGACTTTACTTATTAAAAACAAACTTATCTGTGTATAAATATGAGCTTCAAGACATCTTATTCCTCAATAAATTCACTATCTATCATAAAACTAAGAAAGATTTTATCCTAGTTTTGTGACAAAGAAAGCAATAACAGAAGGGATCTCATGATGATAACTTTCGGATAATGGTTGCTGGAAGTGACTGAACATATATTTTCCATTTGTAGTTGCAGAATATTGGCTCAAGGTGCCTTTCTAAAATGTATAGTTTTTTTTATTTTTTTGAGACAAAGCATCACTATATAGTCCAGGCTGGGCTTGAACTTACTATGTAGCCCACAATGACCTCGAACACACAGTGATCTTCCCGCCTCAGCCTCCAGAGTGCTGGAGTTACATGTGTACACCCCCAAACTCAGGTTGTATAGCTATTTTTTAAATAGATCAATGTATACAGTTTATTTCACAGTGTTATGAATATAATTTCTGTCAAATAAACTCTCAACTTTACCACTTAACAACATTAAACTAAGAATTATGTTTATACCAGCTGTGTTGGTACATGTCTGCAATCCCAGTGTTTGGGAGGGTGAGGCAGGAGGATCACCAAGAGTTTGAGGCAAGCCTAAGCTACACAGTGAATTCAAGGCCTGGACTACATAGTTAGACCCTGTTTCAAAAAAGCCGAAGGAAAAAAATCATGTTCATTGTAATCCTGTTATAGTCATCAATCAAAATAAGAATATCATAGAAATAAAAATATGAGAGGCAGAGATGATATAAATTTAGGTTACTCTTAGTCTAACTGGGCTGAGAAAATAGTGCTAAAATATAAAAAAAATCCAGAAGAAAAAGATAATAATGTTTGGTAAACCTCAGGATAGAAATCACTTCTAAAGAGTGAAGTTGAAGGGAATAATTCTCTATTTAGGGAATATTTTCCATTTATAAGTAGAATCTCCCCAAGTACTGAATCCATACTGTGCAAAGTCCCTGGAGAACTTTAGCTGCATCTTAGCTACACAGCCAAGGACATTATTTGTTTTTGGAGAATTCAACTAGCCAGAGAAATAAAAAAAAGAACATTCAAAAGCAGTATTCTCACAGAGAAAATTCTCTAGAGGCTATAAATCTCTCAATAAATATATACAAATAAATTTATTTGGAGTTACATGGCAGCTGTTAAATAATCCTTGTCCCTTGTGCATCTTATATTTAAACACTCCTCTAATGGAAACTACAGAAATATATTTCATATCAGTGTTCAATTCACAGAATACTTCTCATTTGCTTTGATTAATTTAATCTTCATGTAGGTATTAC
>RJWT010017654.1:0-19243 GCA_004365215.1 Cuniculus paca | reverse complement strand
TAAATAAAGACTTTAGGAGCATCCTTGACATTTCCTTCTTTTTCTTATTCCTGAATTCAACACATGACCAGTTCTCTCTGTTTTATCTCTTAAATACTTCACAAATAAATTCACTTCTTTCTATCTTGATATTGTCCAGTCTGAGCCTTGAACTCACTATGTATCCCAGGCTTACCTTGAACTCATGGTGATCCTCCTGCCTCAGCTTCCCAAGTGCTGGGACTACAGGTGTGTGCCACCTTGCCTGGCTTATGTTTCTTTCCTCACTTTTCTGGATTCTTAATAGATTTCTAATAGATGCTGAGTCACCTATCCTAGAGCATAATGACTTTCTTCTCCATTCTGCAGGGACGTTTTTAACATATAAACTGGACATAATTAATAAAAACCTTCCACCACCAATAAACATGCCTGAGCCTCTATCCAGAACAATTAAAACAAGTCTTCTTTAAGGGGTTCTGGATACACCCCTTTGGTTTAAAGACTGTCCTCTCTGTGTCCAGGCATGCAGTTCCTTGCTCTTGTCTTACAAAATGTCAGAGTCCTTCATGTAACGCTGTGGATGATATGCACTGTGTATTATAAGGCATTCTGTATGTCTAGACCTCTGTCTCTAAAGTGTTGTACTTAATGCCTTCACAAGATTCAGATTTCAGATCAAGTGTTGTTCTTGAGTGCTATCTCGTCTGATTTCTACCTCTACGCATTGTAGGTCTTGTCCCCTTTCATTCCATGATTTCACAAGCACGAACCATGTCTTTTTCCTCAGAAAACTTCTCTGTATTGTTAGTTTGAAAATGTGACTTGTAGATTAGCTCCCTACATTCTTAGAAGCAAGAAGCTTCAATAGTTTTGATTGCCAGCATGTTATTAGACTTCAGCAATGTCCTCCTATACAACAGGTGCTGACAAATATTTTATGTTAAATGAATGCAAAGAATGGATGCAAAGAATTTATTACATTAATAGTGACAGGACTTGCAAAGAGGTTGGATGTAGCTGCCTAGTTGGTGAACTCTTCACTGCAAGGGAAATAGTCCAAAGTCTTCAATCAAGTTTTTAGCTACATAGAGCATGAATTCTCACTGAATATTTGAGAATGAGCAAAAGCAAAGAAAAAGGAAAGAAAAAACGAGCATAAATCCATGTTACGCATCTTTTTCATCGAAACGTTTTAAATTTGATTCTAAAAATTGGGTCAAACCACTGTGTGGGGCTCTTGCTGAAGCTATAATTTGCTTTTCTGAGATATGATATTTAAAATGTTTAACAGGCTCACTCACAGTGACTAGCTCTGAAAGTTACTCCAGAATTTCACTACGGAATTACAATTGCACATGTTGATTTGGAAGTGGAGGAGAAAAACACAGAGAAAAGAATATTTCACAAAACTTTCTCATTTGATACTACTCAGACAAAGGGAAAAAGATGGGATCATGGCAAGTGGCTGGCATGAAATCCAAAGAGCCAAGAAGAAGCAGTTCTAAGAGGGAATAAGTTTGAAATAGGGGATGCAAGGAGGAAACTGGAGAGAAAAACAATCAACAGGAAGTGTAGGAAGAGCATGTGTACACAAAAAATTTCATTGGCATTAGAAATGTTTTGGAGGAAAGATTTCTTATTTTATGCAAACCTCTGAGAAATCTTCTCAATGAAAGTTCTGAGAATAAAGCAAAGGCATTTGTGGAAAGCATTTTGAGGTTTCTGTGAAGAATGTTGCTAGAAAAGTTCAAGTGCCTTTGGAGATCAAAATGACGCAATTTACAAAATGTAGCAAATGCCATAGGATACAGCCACATGCACTCAACTTTTTATAACCTCAAGAAAACCATGTAATGTACCTGCATTTTCAAACTGTCACTGTTGAGTACATAAGTGGTCACAAATCACTTTTCATGTAGAATGCAGAGCTCCTAGTTTAGATTAGTAGGATCAGTCTCTCCCAGGGCCCTAGAGTCTAAGACCTTGCAAATTCCTCCATTGCTCACCTTCTAGTTTATACACTTTGTTTGTTTTGTTCTGACATAAAAGTTTTGTTCTGTACTTCTCTGCTGAGCTTTCTGACTTGGGGTTAAGCAGGGACAAACAGCAGCAAGGAGAGGGAAGATTTTCAGTTTTCAAAGTTAGAAATGATACAGTATGAATGATGTGTTAGTTACATTTCTGATGAAGTAGAATGAAAAGCCTTTTAGAGGGATTTACTGCTGGCTGGAGGAAAGGCGGGGCGATCAACAAGGCCAAAAGCCACTAGGGCTAGGGCGTAGAGAGGCAGAAACTCTTGACCAGATACTGGCTGGAGGCCCTGGGACTCATGTCCACTCAGTTGAGCTATCCAGGGCTTCCCACTGCTACAGGGACTGCCCCAGATTCCCCGTTGCTCCTTAGGGGCTGCAGTAACTACTCACAGTTCTTTCCCAAAACCCAGAAACTTCTCAAACCTTTGTTACCCTCAACTTGCTGACTTTGTCATCTTCAGCACAATCCCTCTCCTCCAGACCTCAAAGACTCATCCCCTACCTTTGTTCAAGTCAAGAATCAACTCTGCAAATTTTGCTTGTTCCCTTTGCAATCTGAATCTTCGGAACAGGAAGCCACAGTGCCTCTCCATGAAAGGAGGAGGTTGGTAGGCAAATCCCCCAAGCTCCAGCACCACTGGAACTTCCCTTCGATCCCTGAGGAGGCAGGAGGTACACATTCTGCCCTGTCTTGCTGCTGCCTGACTTTGTAAGCACAGAGAAGTCACTAAACTGATTTCTATTTTTTTTTAACTACAAACTTCTCCAGGTCTTAGTCATTTCTAGTGTACAATTTCTCTCTTCTTCACTCTTCCTTGTTATCCCACTGGGTGGGTCTCAGAACAGAGACCAGGCCTAGTATTCACCAACTACCAGCCTATTTATTCGTCTCTGTATTATTCTCCAAATAACTAGATTTTTCTTCATTCGTCCCTCTCCAGGCCCTTTAATCAGTCATTTTGGCACCACTTTTAAGTGCCAATGATGTGCTGGTTCTAATTTCTGGGAATAAATTAATAATAAGTAAACTAGTTATTTTTTTCTGTCCTTATACAGCTTACAGACCAATGGGAGATATACAAGATACAAGGAAAAGGTTAAAAATGATAAGATGCAAAAGCACCACAAATGGTACCTACAAGAGATAAATCTTTCCTTATTTCTATGTCTTTCTTTGAGCTTAAAGTAAATTGGCCTTGGATTTGAGACTCAGCTAAAAATAACATCTTGAGATTGTAGAATCGACCTTTACAGGGTTATGATCTTTAAAAGATTCTTCAAGATGAGAAAGTGGTAAGAAATTTGAGCAGGATTGGAACTCCCAGGTGGTTTCCATAATGTTCAAAGGAACATTATATATTGGATATTGCTCACAAATAGGTATAGGTTTGCAGTTCTCTGTATGCATGTACGTATACTTCGAACTGCATTCACAAATGATATATCACATTTATCTTTTGGTACATGCTTACAAGGTTTCAAGCTTCTGCAATCTCTGAAAAATAAGCTATACCTTGGCAACTTAAGAGCCCTTATTAATTCCCAGTTAAAGAGAAGAAAGGAAAAACATCAGGAAAACAGCTAGAATCAGAGTGAGATGCAAACAGTACCCAAGGCTAGTCTGGGTTTTCAGTTCGTCAATAGCTGGTTCTTACAGTGCTCTCAAGTTATTTCCTGACTGTCGCAAAGTCTTGGCAGACCCCTGGCTTTCTCTTGGTTCTGCTGTCTCCTCATCAACGGGAGCAGCCCTACAGTGCAGGGACTGTGACTTGTAAATTGATAGCATCAGAGGCAGTAGGATTCAAGAACCCAAGGGACTGGTACAGGGCACTCAAGGGGAAAATTGCTGAGAAATTCTCCCGAGATCTGGGGGCCTCTTTGTAGTGGACAAATTTCTGGGAGTTAGAAAATATAACCTTGTTTGGTTGTCACTGGCACTTGAGGTGAGAAATTTTAAGTGTGGATATCATTGCCTTCTCCTTCCCCAACTCCCTGTACAGTGTGGGGGACAGGCATCATTATCAACCCCCTTTGCAATCACCGAGTATAGCTAATACTTTCCCTAATGTTACAATGTAGTTATGAAAGGCAAGCCTTCTTGCTGGAGGTGCCCTGTGCTGTGTAACTACTCCTCCAACTTTAGTAAGCTCTTCCTAATAATGAAAAGGGTGTTGGGGAGGTGGACAAGCTCTATGGTATTAGAGCTACAATATGCTTTTCCAAATTCTCCCACTGTGCCTTGCAATCAAATCAAGCTGCTGTTCATTTCCAGACTAAGGATGAAATGTTCTGGGATACAGTGTTCTCAGTTCTGTTCCTAGTGGATGAGTCTCCATGGATCACAAATAGCACAGCTGATGTTAATGGTTGCTTATCACCCAGCAGCCTCTCAGTTGGACTGCAAAGTCTGCAGTCCAAGTCTGTTTTCCTCCTGAGCAGGAAAACACAGATTCGCTATCATTGTATTAAAGCTTTAAGACCAGGTAATACTGTTGTTGTTTCAGACTTGTTCATAGGTCTGAGCTCCGAAGAGTTTAGAGGTGTGGGACTCTATGAAATCCTGTCATGCACAATTCTACCAACAGGGCTGGAAACAAAAAAAGATGAATATAACATGTGTACTCTCTAAAATCATAGCCTATGTATTCATGAAAAGAAACAAGCCCAGTTTGGTCAGTTTCCAGGGTTTTAATGAGGTTTCATTCACTTACTTTTTTATTTAATTCTGTTACCACTTGTTACCAGACCAATGATCATAGGCACCAATCCTGAAGAAAATTCATAGGAGAAAAAATTAAATACGAGAATTCTATACACAATTCTAGTAACATCTTTTTCCTTCTGCAAATCAAGAGGTGACTGTCATTATTTGATTTTTCTAGGATTGTAATACATGATGGTTCTCGGTAGATATCTTTCAAAATCTATGGATATTGGATTAAGTAAATGTGACTTCAGAAATTTAAAATGACATAAAGAAGAACCAGTTAGAACTTTTTTTGTTGCTCCAAGATGACTTTCTAAGAATCTGATTCTAAATGGTGCATTAACTGTATCAATAACATGAGAATAAGGAAAGTTCTTACCCTCTTCAAGATATTCAATTTTCCAACCATATTGGATATACTCATAGATGTTATTTGCTACCTGTTTGTCAAACATCTTATATCTTGACTGCTAGTCTTTGAAAACACAGATTTTTGAAAAAATACACTAAACTCTATTATCATCTTTTCCTATCCTTGTTCTCTACTCCTTTTTTCCTGTTCTCTAAGTAGAATCACTACTCAAATCCCAGCAATACCTATAAGATAATTTGAAAACGGTCTAGAGTTTTTCAATTTTCAATGTGGCACTTTACATTTAAAAGTCAATTCATGTTCATGAATCGATCTGCTGAGTAGAAAACATCTCTAGCTGTTCAGTCTTACTGATCGACTTATTAGAATGGAAACTCAGTGAGGGCAGACAGGGGTCCCAGTGATTGTGATCTCCATGGTTATCACCCATGGTCCACACATACTAGAAGCAGTATCACTGTGAAAACATCAGTAAGAACAACAAGGGTCGTGAGAGGCTGAGACTGATGCAGCGCTTCCTACATTCTAAGCAGCCTTTTAAACACTTGACACACATTAACACTTAGTTTGAATTCACCAGTGAATTCATATTTTTGTTGTCCCTATTGACAAGTGAGAGAGCCCTGGTGCTGTAGGGTCCAATAATGTTGTGAAGGTCAGTAAGGCCAAAAACTGTATTCAGGAATAGGAAGTGTGGCTTCGGGACCTGGCGCCTTTTGGGCACGATATCCTACCCCTTGGTGCAGAAAAATAAAGTGGCACACTTTATGTGAAAAAGTTACTTGATCTTAGCTCATTCCCAAACTGCTACCATTTCTACCTGACATTTTAATACTTTTTCTAGAGCATCTGCATATTTTACCCAGTAATCAAGTTTTCAAATGACCAACTTCTAAATCACTACAAACCTTTCCATTTTTTTCCCCAAGAGCCAGGTTTTACATTACTCATAAGTCAGACCTACTTTTTACTTATCTCATTTGAATGAGGTTGATCTTAGAGGCTGACAGGGTGAAGATTCTACCTACCAGTTTATTCAGGTTATGGGCAACACCATTTACAGAATTTCAGCTGCAATAGCCTCTCCTCTACAAAGCTTTTTAGGCATTAAAAACAATGAACAGCTTTAAAGAGCAATCTGTACAACTGCTTACAGCCCCCTTTGTTTAATTTTGTAACTTCATATTCTGACACTATTATAACTGATGCTTTATCAAAAAATAACAATACTGGAGCTTGAAATCCTGAAAAAACTCATATAGCTCAAGAATTCTGCTCTCTTACCACAGGGTTTTCTCTAATTCTGTCCTCTCCCAGTAATAATGGAAAATGTTTAGAGAGCTCAAAAATATGTAGTGCCTTCATAGATTGATTCACACAATAATTTGGATGTAGTTACTATATTCCTATCTGACTGGAAGTTTGTGCATGTGTGTGTGTGGTCCTGGGATTGAAACCATAGATTTCACACTGAGCTACATTTCCAGCCCTTTTTATTTTGCCACAATGTCTTGTTAAATTGCTGAATTGTTCAGGCTGGGCTACAACATGCTGTTTTTCTATCTCAATCTCTCACAGTGCTGGGATTACAAATCTTTCTCAAGTGTCTACCTGTTGGCTAAAGGAGAAATAACCAAGGTAAGTGAGTCCACTCAGATCTAAAACAAAATGAGACAAAATTGTTTTGTTTCTTTAGGTTTAACTTGTTTCTTTGAATAACTGCTCATAAGTTCAGATTTCCTTATGTTCTCCTTGCTTTTTTCCAAGACAGTGGGCAAGGATTTTGGAAGGAGCCACGACTTTTCTGAGTTGGGAAGGGTTTGTGTGATAACAGATAGGAACTGAGATTCACTATGGTTTGGCTCAGCCAGCTCCGATCCCAGGGAACCTGTTGATTTCTGCCGTTGACATCTCTAGTGGGTAAATGCATAGTATTTGCTTTTTCAGTCAGGGTCTCATGACTGGGCCTCCTGTTGACCCTCAAAGGTTTTGAAAATTCCATGAGTCACTGCCATATCTATCACATACCTTTGGCTCATGTTGACCACCAAACACTCTGCTGATCATTCACTAAGGGTGGACTGCAAATCACTGTGAATCTTAAACTTGTCCTTTCTGTTCATCTCACTGGCTTCCCTTGGCTCTAGAAGAAAAGTAATATGCAAAATCATCGAGGATTAATAACTCTTATTGCTGTATTTTGGTTACTCTGGTGATATATAACCAGTAATGCTTGAAGAGAACATTTTCATCTCAATGGAATATGCAGTAGGGTGGAACACAAGGCAGAAAGCCTATCTGGCAAGGATGTCCAGATCTCTCTAAGTCCTGTGATTGCATAGGATTCAGAACGAAAATGAGATATTACTGGTTTCTAGTCCTTACCTTTCTCCTAGCTCCAGTGGATCTTTCTAGCACACCAGTTGGAATACTTCATAGCCAAGGGGAAAAACTCTTTGATGGCTCCCTACCACTTCAGGATAAGGCCCAAACTTATTTGCATTCCACAGAAGGCCTTATGATCTGCCATCTTCTTCCCTTCACTTCTGCTGCTTCTTCTTGTTGACTTCTAGACTTAAGCATTGCTGAAGCAGACACTTCCTTAAACTGACTGAGTCCCTTTATGACATCGTGCCTTTGTGTTCAAGTTCTGTCCTCTCCTTCCACAGTCTTATTTTCTATGTATTTTTCAGAGCAACTCATGGAAACTGTCTCTGGGAATAGGTCCTTCCTCTCTGTCCCCTTTGGCCCAGTAATCACTCCCACCATAGCTCTTTCTTTGCAGCCAAGTTGATGAATTGCAGTATTTCCCAACTTACGTTTTACAAAAGGTGGTTCACAGGGTTAATGCACTTGTAAAGACAGTAATGGTGTCTATTTAGCAAGAAAATAATTATTTAACCTATCAAGCATTAAAATAATTGTCTGAACCTTTCCTTCCCTCTAAAATAGATTCACTGGAGAGTTTCCAAGTATGGATTAAGGATCATGAGAGGTGGTCACTGAAGATCAGTAACCATGACCCAGAATCAGTGGCTCCAATGTTTTATTATTCAGTGCTACCACACTACTCACCTTGTGATAGTCAGTGACCATTTTAAGCTTTAACTGTGTGTGTTTACTATAGCTTATATAATGTTTAATTTAAATCCATAACAGATTTGATAAATTATGAAATATAAAGAAAAGTGGTTTTGAAATTCAACAAGTTAATAGAGAGATATAAATGATTTTAAGCCTCCAAATTTACCTCACCACAACTCCTAAGAGCCATTAATCATGCTTATGATTAAATATCTTATGATGAATTTCAAGACAAAACCAATACTTCAAAACCCAGAGTTACAAAGAAACCATATTGATGATCCTTCCAATCTGATTTTTTACTTATTAGGAACTGAGACATTCCTCCTCACAATATGTTATTTACAGAAATGCACTTGTAAATAGGAATCCAAAACCTGTTGATTTTTTTTGAAGCACAGAATGCAAAATACCAAATATCAGATGCAGAAAACAGGTTTCATCTTTTTAAATAATGTTTAACATGTAGTTAAATTTCAATGCACATTTTAATATACATTTAATTCAAACCAAACATATCATGATTACAGTTATGTGTTGACAGATTATGCTTTCTCTTATGAAACTAAAATGCAATGAATCTCTTGTGACATGTGTTAAATGGAAAGCAAGTCAAAACATTTTTGTTCTTAGTTCAAGAATTATTAAAACTTTCCCTCCAGATACCTACATAGCTCAGAGTCATTTACTTCAGTTCTTTATTTTAAAGTCACTGTTTTGGTGAGTTCTTCCTTGGGCACTCATTTTAAATTGAAAAACATTCTCTAACGTCTTCCTTACCCATCTTCTTTCCATAGTTTAGTTTCCCTTAGCATTTCTCACTCTGTTACATACAATAGATATTATTTTTCTAAAGAATACTATTAATTATCACCATGAAAGCAGGGGCCTTGTCTATCATGTGTGCCATTGTACTTCTGGTGTCTAGAATAGCGTCTGTCCCTTAGCAGATGCTCAATTAAATTTTTTTGAAAAAGAATAATAAGATAAGTTTCTAATTAAAAAATTCAGTATACTGATCTAGGAGGAGATATTTTATACTCAGATACATTTGTATATCATACACTGTCATTAATATTTATATATTTTAACATTTTATGAGGTTTTGCATGTGAGATCTTATTTTCTAAGCATACAATATAGGAAAAATGTTACAGAAAGAACCGTGTTGTGGTTTTGATTCTCTTCAGACTGTGAGTTTTTGTGGCTAATAATAGTTATTCATTTCAAAATTTATTTTTCTTGTTTTTTTTTCTCTAATGCTGCTTGCATACAGCTCATAGTTGGTACTCAAACCTCTCCCAACTCAAAAGTCTGTACCCTCCCACCAAAAGAAATACAAAGTCTTAGCCATCATCTTAAAAAACAGCAAGGGAAACACAAGGGAATAGAAATAAATAAACCAATAAATTAATGAATTAATGATAAAGGTAGCATGAGATTGAATTTTCACGACACACTGATGTGGCCATGCTGTAAAATATGTATTATAAGCCTAATATCTTGTTCAGATCATACATCAAATGTCCACTCATCAATTGCTTCCCTAGCCCCTCGTTCTGTCTTCCCTGTTCACCCCAACATTATAGCCCCAATGTCAGTTAAAGAACTAGTCAGAGAGATATTTGCCCTTTGTTAAGAGTAGAAGTCACTGTAGTGGTGGGAGGTAGCGGGTAGTTATTGGAGGTATAAAGACAACTTAGGTAAACATGAACAGAAATGTGATGAAAAATTAACAGATGCCGAATAGAAAATGAGAAATATTAAAATATTTTTATTTTCAGTTAGGGACAATATCTAACTAATATTCATCTCAGAGCATAAGGAGAAACTGATTAGAATTTTCCTGAGTGAGAGAAGTTAACACTGCTGCAGATGAGGCTATGAGTGACTATATCTTTCCCATCTGTATTAGCTGCCCAAGACACAGCTCCTATTGTTCTTGATAAAGAAAAGAAGACTGCAGTATTCTCATTTCTTTCTGAGAATACCTATGTTATGGGGAGGGTAAGAGCACAGTTGCAACCTGGTCATTGTTCTAGGCTTGAAAGTAGGAAGGGTAAATGTTGGGGACCAATGACTGCTTCTCCATTAAATGTTGACCAGGTCAGCACCTCATGTTCTCTTCATGCACCTGCAATATTTTTCTGCATTCCCACAGTACACCTACAGTACAGGCATGATTCTGAGATGCTACCCTATAAATTGCAAACTAGAGATAATAATCATACTATTTATTTTCTTAGCAAATCTGTTTCTCACAAGAGTTCTCCTACAACCTGGATCATACATTTGTTTGTACTTCCAACTGGACATGCTGAAATTATAAGGGCATACATCCTGAGTTTTACAAAATCTTTGGCATGGCTTACCTTTTTGGTATAAATAACTTGCATGCACAATGCTTTTCCTCCAAATTCTCAAGGAGCATTGTGAGAGGGTAATTAAAGCAGTCTGTTTCTCCAGCACGTTCTGTCTGTTTTTTCTTTTCATTATTAGATGTGATGACACATTTGCCTGTGTGGCTTCCCACAGATGGCACAGAAATTTTGTGATCAAATGGTAAGAGTAAACCAACTGTCGTCTCCGATCACAGCTTTCCATGTTGTTTTCCCTGTGCAGGAATCTAACTTTAATAAAATGCTTGCTTCTTTCAAAGTGGAATTATATGCTCTGCAGAAGACTTTAGAATACACTGGAAACTTTGAAAAAACAACTGAACATGTGAATCACTAGCTAATTTTACGCACCACGTTATGACTTTGATTAAAAAAAAACTAATTTCAATACTCTCTGCACAGGAAAACTGATTAAAAATACTTTAACTCAGTAGATTTGGTTTACCAGGAAAATAGAAATAAATACAAATATTTGGGGTTTTTTCTGAATCATTGTGAATCAATAAGGAGATACTGAAATGTATTATGTATTATTTTGTGTCTTTTATGTTTGTTCTAAATTTGCTTGTATTATTAATAGGCACAAATGCCAAGACCATTAAATAAGAATATTTTTTGTCAAAAAATATACCTAAATGTAATGAAACACCTCAGAAGACAAAGAACAGTGTTAGATGTGGCCACTTCAGCACTTGTTAAAGAAAGCCTAAAAATTAGCTTAGAGCTTCAGTGATGAAGGCAGGGAGAGATCACACATATCAGCTGAAAGTTTAAAAATATGATTTTTGCTTCGTGTCTCACCTTTGATGGTATTTTTCCTTTATTTGTGTTTTGGCCAAAGAGTTAAAGAAGTGAAAGAGAAAAGGTCAAGGGACTGATTTATCAGGCAAGTCTCAAGAAATAGGTTGGGTTGGAATGGTAATTTGGAAAAAGAGTGGAAGACAAAATCTGCCTCGCTGAGAAGTGTAGAGAAGGCTTTGGAGCTGCATGAGCTAGAGGAGGTCCCTGGGAGCCAGTGTGGGACTAGTGTGTGTTCTTGTCAGTACCTATGGCCTCTGCTCTGAAAATAAGATAAACTCAAGAGAAAGTGTAGCCTGGAATATTTTAGAGCCTAAAGCATGTGATCCAGTATTATATCATGCAACAACTGATAACAGATGAAGTCCAGCATAGTGGAGTCAGTGGTTGAAAAAATGTGATATTAGAAATCTATTCTGGGCTTCTCTACCATGTGGCACCTGCTCTCTTGAGCAAGTCATTTAATCCATCTGCATTTCATTCTTACAGGAATAAATTCTAGGGATGGACCAGAGGGACACCTAGATAGCTACCAATCCAGGGACTTTAATGTTGAAGCCCTTAAAAGCTAGTCTTGAAAAAGAGATGCAGTATTACCAACTCTCTTGAGTTTAGACTAGCTCCAGTTCAAGTACTAAAGCCAGTATCTCTGTTGGGTTGAGAAACTATTTAATCTAACATTTATTTTTCTCACTTACCCTATTATCTGGTTTGTAAAGTAGTTTTATGGTTCAAATGCATCAATGTAAGCAAAATATCTAGTTCACAATAAGTGCTCATTGAGTGATATGTATTGTTACTTATATGTGTATTGTTACTTATATATTGGCATTTAGATTTTATATTTGCTTTAAACTTTCTACCTAGTTTACTGTATTCATTAACTTTAATGACTAAGAAACATTTCCTATGATTATAGGTAAAAATAACCTTGCCCTATCCATTATCTTTGGATCATATGACTTAGTTGTACTGCTCTTATTTATTGAATCTATTTCTTCCTTAGCTTCATTGTTTTCAACATATAAGTATCACTAACAGTTCCACCTTCTATGAAAGGGTAAGACTCATTAGGACTGAAAAGTCCTTTCTGGCTCAGGGGAAGTAGCCACACTCCACTCTGATGCAGAAGGAAGAGGGGTTTTGCTAGGAAGGACAAATTCAGTCTGTGTGCTTTTACGTCACAGCCATTTTTAAAACTATGTCTACTTCTATTAAGGAAATACAGAAGATGTAAAGAAAGATGACCTAAATATGAGTGAATTAGTATAAATGTATCATTTTGATTAAAAACTTTTGGTTTAAAAAAAGAGCTCAATGAAATGATTTGCATGGAATGGCAGTATACTATAGTTTCTATTTTGTGGCATTTATAATGAAATGAAATGCAGGGAAATAGGAAGTTAGAGGAGAATATAAGAGATGTATAATTGAGTTAGAACATAAGACTTAAGGAAAATATTGAAGCAAAAATAGTTATGTAGCATCTAGAAGCACGGTATTCAATCTCCAAGCTAGGGAATACTGTGATTTATATACTTTGAAAAAGATTCGGAAGTTACAATGCCATAACACAAAACATTTTTTGGGTTAAACAGTCATTTGACTATGAATAGTCTAAGACTAGGTTAGTTTAGTCTAAGTCACATCATAAAGATCCTGTACATACTAACCTACCTTATTCTCAGTGTGTATATAGGTTCTCTTATGAGAGTCCACCCTTTTACTTCAGCAAGACTGTGGATAGATGGAACCTCTGGGAACACAAACTAGTCTTCACAGCGTGGCATAAAACTTGGGGGATTTTTAGATTCTATTCTGTGGAAGTTAAGTCTTCTATCTTATCCTTGAATTCAGACTGAAGTGAACTGACCGTTGACTTAAAGTTGTCTTATTGTCTTCTCTGTATAGAATGGCATTAAAGCTTTACCTACTTTTGTTAGTCAGGAACTTGTACCAGAAAAAATGCTCTGGCTTACATAGTTGGTTGTGTTGTATATTTCAACATAATGCTAGGCAGAATGATGGACGCTTCAAGATGTCCTTTTCACAGTCTCCTGCATCTGCACATATTTTACCTTACATCACAAAAAATACTTTGAATGAGTGATTAAGGTAGCAATCTTGGAAAAGGAATACGGACTTGATTATTTGGGTAGGCTCAATGTAATCATATGGATTCTTAGGGTGGCAGAGTCAGGGAGAAACCTTTGAAGATGCTATGTTGCTGCTTTGAGGATAGTGAATGGGTCCAGGAGACAATGCAGGCAGCCTCTAGAAGCTGGTACAGCCAAGGAACAGCACTCTTCACTTGATCCCCCAGACAAGCTCTGTTAACACCATGATTTTAATCCAGTGAGACCTCTGTCTATAGAAGTAGAAGACAATTTATGCTGTTCGAAGCCATGAAATTTATGGTAATTTATTGTAGCTTCCACAGGAAAATAACAGTAATCTCAGTTGCAAAGCCTGCTTTCTTTCTATGTGGCAGATCCAGCATGCATTACAAGTGAAGCAGAGGTGCTGGTCACCTAGGCAGCCTTCCTGCTCTATTTGTACTTATGGTCATACACTTATACAAGCACATACACACACTATCCTCTGTCGATGTTCATGTGAAGAGGCTTCAGAAATTCTCATATGCCAGCAGATACCTCAGATACCTCAGGCTGTGTATCATCTCAGTTGCAGGGAATTAATGAGTCACTTCTTAACTGATGAGGAACTGAAAGTTTTACAATTCTTTCGTGACATAGAGGTGACCATTCCAAGGTAATTTAGGCCGGGGCATTCCCAATAATTCCTCATCTGTCTTTTCATTAAACAATAGACTTTAAAGTTTTGCCAAGGATGCTACACAGGTACCAAGTTCATGTAAGCATCAGGGTGGGTGTCTGGAAGAGCAGGGATACATTGTCACTGGGTTCAGTTGAGGGATATCTGGGAATCATGAAATGTCTCACTCACTGTCTTGGTTACTTTTCTCTCCTTGCTGAGACAAAATACCTGATGCCCAAAGTGAAGGAAGGAGAGGTTTATTTCTTAGTTTTGGGGGTTTCAGTCCACACTCAGCTGGCACCAAGGCAGGGTGGTATAACTGAGGGACAGCCATTCATGGTGGCTGCAAGTGGCAAGAGCAAACAAGGCAAAAGACGGAAAAACAGCCTCCTGCCCAACCTTACGTTGTATGTTGGCTCCACCCTTGGGCAGGTGCAGAACTCACACTGCCAATCCCAGCACTAGACAATGAGTCAATCACAAACACTAGATTCAGCCACTTCCATGAGCAAATGAGGCTTGGGGGGCCACCTAGATACAAACCATAACACCCACAGAAGCGAAATGTTATCAGTCTGGAGTCCCTACATTTCTGAATAAATTGGATGAGAGCTCTTTGGGATATAAAAAGGTGGAAAAACATTTTAAAAGAACTTTTCAATGGTACCTATATATACATGGCAAATAGAGTTCTTGAGAAGAGTCATTTTACAGTGGATTCCTTAGTTAGGAGCTAAGGGAAGATTGTGAGATGCTGGAATGCTTTGCCCTGAATTCAAAGACATTATCTTTTAAGAAGGGTCTTCCCAGTTAACAGAAAGAACTCACATACCCTGGATCTGTCCTATATGGATACGTTGTAAGCAAAAGTTGCCTAAAATATTGAGCACAACTAGAGGGTACTTAATAATGTTTTCACTAACATGGTATCTTAGATCTGATGGAATCTATAACAATTTTCCTCCAAGAGGCAGATTTAATTACTTTACCAAAATTTTATCCTTTGATATTGTATGTGATGTATATCATAGTTCAAATTTTACCTAAAGCATTCTTTTTTGGGGGTCTCGCAAAAGTTTTATGAACTTTAATTCATTTGAGGAGGATGTAATTTAATTCTTCTATTGCTCTACATTTAGACTATTCCTTATGGGTTACCAGGAGACTATACTTTTCCTTATTAATACAGGTCAACAGAGCATTCTTTTGATGTTACGCATCATGTAATCCCAACCACTCTGTCCTTAAATGTCACTTTATACCTGACATTATTGGTTCACTTCATTATGCAATAAAAGCAAAGGAATTACTTGCAGAACCACAGAAAATACTTTCTAAAAAAGCATCACATAGTATTTTCAAAAGTGCTACAATTTTTAGAAATAACTCAAATAACTCATCTTTAATGAGAAAACATCATATTCTTTATCTTTTTATTTTTAAATTTCTAGGTGTTGAACCTGTATCCACAATTTTTAGTTCATTTTACCCATATCATATCAGTATTTTTGCTGCATGAATATCTAACAATGGCTCTCAGCAAAGAGAACTTTGCCACATAATATCCTGATGTCCTTTTAATTTTTTTGAAAGTTTTGTTGACAGTGACTCAGATCCTTTATTTTGATTACTTAAGAAATAACAAAAATATCATATTTAATATTTTACCTAGAAGCACTCCATTTTCTCTTTCTTTTGAATAGAATAATACAACTGTGAGGTAAGTTCTGGGCTTTGGGTAGATTATACATGGTGAGCAATTGTGTCACATTTACATAATTGATATCAAAAAACAGTTGTTTGTAATAGAGGTGGGTTGAATGAGAGTCATGTCACCATGGATTCAGATAGAATAAAAGAACATGATGAAATGAAACAATTTCCAAATGAACAGTTGGTTTAAAACTTTTCATTGCATTTTAATTTTATTTTTTACTTTTTGATGTGCCTTGGAATTGTTGTTACCCTGAACACAAACATCTAATAAGAAAAACAAACATTCTCCCCACTGAATTGGTATTATCTATTTCAAATATGTTAAAGGGTGGGAGAAGGAGAGATGCTTTTTGGTCAAAGATGCCTAAGTAACGAGACAGTTCATAATGTGGTCTGAAAATACAATGCTTGGTGAGGACATAGGTTTCCATACCTTTTTTTTTTTCTCTTTCTCCCTTTATATCATTAGTCTAGCCTCTTGGAGCTGGAAATGGAAAAGGCATTTCCTCAATATAAACTCTCCTAGGAGTAAAAATGCACGTAGATGTGCATTTTAAATAAAATGCCCTTTTAATAAAGTTGAACTCCGTCATTAAGATAGCTTCCTTTATTCCAGAGGATCTGACATAATAATGCTGAAAACAGTGATGGTCATTTCTATCCCTTGAATGCTTATAAAGTACTAGGCATTCTGCTATGTACTCGACACATTATTTAATATCTTATTGCATCTCCTCAGTGAGCTTATGATGTAGGTACTACTACTGTTTGTATTAGTTGCTTTTTCATAGCTGGGACAAATTCCCTAAACCCACAAGTTAAAGGAGAGTTATCTTTAGCTCTCAGTTTCCAGTGATTCCAAGGCAGAAAGAGCATGGTACAGGTGATTGGAGGTCAACAGCTGCTCACTTCATGGCAGCCAAGAAGCAGAGATTGAACAGAGGGACCAGGGACAAGAATATATCCTTCCAGGTTATACCCCAAGCAACCTAACTCCAATAAGACCCCAACTCCTAACAGCACATTCAGTTACTGAACTCATAAATGAATGAATCCATTGATGAGCATAGTACTCCCATGATACAATCACTTAAAAAAACCACAAGATACCTTTGGGATACATTTTAGATGTAAACCAAAACATTCTGCCCCTAGTCCCCAAAAGTCTCATTATGCAGAAAACATTTAGTCCATTTCTAAGAGTCACCAAATTTCAGCATTACTGAAAAGTCTTCTGAGTTTCAAGGAATACTCTTAGCTATGAGCTTCTGTAAAAATCAGAAAGTTAAATACTTTTAACTTACAATGGTTCAGGGTAAACATTCTCATTTTTAAAAAGTAGAACAGAAAGATATAAAAGAATCAGCCTAAAGGAAGTCTGAAACATGGCATGGAAAATATTAAATCTTGTAGCTTCATGTCTAACACCTTGGGTAGGTAGTGGTGAGGTATGAAACCCAAAGGTCTTAGGCAGCCCTGTTCCCATGGCCTAGTTAACTGCAATGCACAAGGATCCTCCTTAGGCTGGTGCCATGCAATGCTTGTGGTTTTCCTGAGAAAAAGGTCCATGTTCCTGGCATCTCCAACTTTTTGGGGTCTCCACTGCATTTTCAGCTTCACTCTCACAGTGTGTTCTTAGAGACACACTGCCTAGCCTCCTAGGTCTTCTTCTGAAATCTGGGTAGAAGTCTCCATGACCTCATAACTCTTTCATTCTGCATGCTTGTAGAACCAGCACCGTATGAATGATTCCAAAGTCTACCACCAGTTGAAGTAGGAGGTAGGATCCACTGGATCATGGCTTCCACAGCCTTTGATTCCTGTATGATTAAGCACAGTGAAATGAATCCCAGGAAACCAATCCTCTAGGTGACCCTTCTTGAGCAGGTGATTCAGCCTCTCTTCTCCAGTGAAAGTTTTATAGTTTTGCACCCTTGAGCTTGCAAAGGGTGGAGTCTTACTGATTCCTGAGATGTTGTCAAGCCGTACTTCCTACTGACATAATACAAAGTACTTGACTTCTTTTTAATGCTAATCCTTTTAGCACCATGATATCCTTTGCTTCAGTTTTTCAGGGGCTTCCTTTCGGATGAAATTGCTACCTTTTTGTATCTGTCATTTGCTCTTGAATTTCACTCCAGATGTGGTTAAATGCAGCAGTAACCAGACAACAGCTTGAATGTTGAGCTGCTTTGAACTTTCTCCTGCCAGATTAGTTAGTCTACTGCTCTTATTCAGTCAACCACAAAGTCGTAGGACATGGGCAAAATGAAGACGAATTTTCTGCCTTGATATAAATTACAAGGCCTCTAGTCCAACTGCCAATAGAGTCCTTATTCCTGACTTAAATCTCCTGATTCTGCTCTTTTCTATCTGCATTCCCATTAGCATTCTTCTCTTCTGATCTCTGACTAGAATCTGAATCAATCTTTGCTTACAATATTTAGGAATTCTCTAGTTGGCATCACCAAGCCTTTCCAAACTGTTCCCACAAGCCAGTTCCAAAGGCTTTAATGCCACATGGTCAGGTACAGGCACATCACTGGGTCAAAATACCCAACACCCACAACTTATAGGAGGAGAAGTTTATTTTGGCTCACTGTTTCAGTCCATGGCTCTGAGACAGAAGCACATCACAGAGGGACATGGTACAGGAACGATGTTCAACACATAGCAGGAAGGAATCAGAGTAAAGAAGAAGCTGGGGACAAAAGTACACATTCCAAGTCATGTCACCAGTGACCTACCTCCAGCCAGATCCCACCTCCTAACAGCACATTCAGCTACTGGAATCATCAATGGGTAAGTCCAAGGATGAGTATAGTGCCCTCGTGATCTCATCACCTTCTGAGCACATGGGAAAACTGGGTAACATTATATATATAAACCATAACACTGTCCACGTTTTACATATTGAAAAACTAAAGATAAGAGAGATTAGGTAATTTGCTGAAGGTTGTACAGCTCTGTTGGGTCAAAATTGAGATTTGATGCCAAATTAGATGGCTTTCATTGTTTTGCCGCTAAGATATGATGGTTATCAACTATAAAATGTTGAAATAGAATAGATAAATGAGTAAAGAGCATTGCATAGATTGGGAATATGCTTGGTTCACAGAACTTTTTTTACATACGATTTATTTTTAAAGATATTGAAGTAGACATAGATACTTTTAAAATAGTAAATTCCTCACAAAAAACCTGGATCTTTGGCTATTTATTAACCAATCAGACACTCTGACATGGTTTGTCTGAATTCTAGTGTAACAATAATTAACTAAACTAAATATTTCCTTGAGGGGAGCTGAGTGCTCTCCATTCAGTATGTTCCTGCTGTCAGCTTCACTCACATAAGCTGTTTCCCTGGTTCCTG
>RJWT010017653.1:0-19241 GCA_004365215.1 Cuniculus paca | reverse complement strand
TATTAAGAAGATGTGAAGAAATGCTTTGAACCCTTGGAACACCGGCCTGACATTGGAGGGTGGCCTCTCCTTTTCAGCATCCGTTCTCCTGAAAGAGTTGTTAAGGCTGCAGACTGAAGACTGCAGAGCTGACAGACCACAGCTGCCCCGGCCGCCTTTCCCATCCAGCTCAAATTGGTCAATAGCAGTCACCGCCACGCCTTTCCTCATGCTTGGCAACACCCAGGTCCCTTCCCTTCCATTGTCCCCTTGTCTCTATCCTCTATTGCTTCTGCCTTACATTTCCCCTTTTTTTTCCAACTGTGACCCTCAGAGCTCTGTCCTGCTCACTGCCTGAGCAGAGAGTGTGTATTGATTTGTGTGATGACAATGACGGGAGCACCGGACACCAAAGAAGCTGGGTGGCAGAGTAGTGGAGGTTATCTGAAAGGGCACCCACTTCTGTGAGGCACACACACTGCCAACAAAGTGTCCTTTTGGAGGGCCATTTCCCTTCATTTCTAATTAGAAATCTAAATTGGGCTGTCCCAGAACATTCTGTGGTGTGTTTGTTTGTTTGAGAAATATTCAACTCCTCACTCTCACGGTGTGCTGGAGTTTGGACACAGACAGGATGAAACGAGCACTTGCCACATGGTGGCAGGCTGAGGAGAGGGACCATCTATGGGGAGCCGTTGTGGGTAGCACAGTCAGCTCTAGGATACTGTGCAGCTTTGCTTTGATTTGAAGCTACCATGTGCTATTCCTAAGCTTTTGGTAAAGCTGCTAAATGCTAAAGACATCTAAGGAGGTGGAAGTCAATTTCCAGGCTTGGCAAGAGTAACAAGGGGAATGAGGCATCCTGGCATTGCCCCTTCTGAGCCATCTATCACACCACTGCTTTCAGAGGAGCAGGGTGATAGCAGAAGCCAGGCGCAGCATAGAGATGGCTGTAGGATGACTCCCTTATCTGTCCTTTCTAACTATTGAGAGGAAGGCAATTTTGGAAGGAAAAGGCTAAATGCTTTACAGGGGAAAAAACAAAACTGTAGCTAGTTAAGTTTCTGGATGACACACACTACACACCCACACACCTTGGACCATGGTCTTAAAATGTCCTTGTAAGGTAGATTTGCAAAAGTCGTCGGTGAACTAGACATGGCTGAAAAAGCAAGACCAATCTTTGACCAACCCATGGCGGAAGGACTGTGGCTGACGAACATGGATCTAAAGAGTTGCCAGGCAGAGCCTAATCAATTGTTAAGCCTGGAGGTTGCATCTTCTCTGCTGGTTAGGAAGTTAATTCATACGTGCCCCTTTCATTTCATTATTCATGCAACACAAATTAAATGGCTTAGCTGTTTCAATAAAGATTAATTACATTAGGCATAAAGCACATTTCCAGTTCAGGCCATGGTTTCTACTTCATTTAATTCATTACTCCATGAGCGATCCAGTGGCATTCTGAAGATAACAGCTAATTTCTATCACATATGTCTTTTTCACTCCCCCTTTTGCCTTTTCTTTCAGGTTTCTCTAAGAAAATTGCTTGCTAGAACAAATGGAAAAATATATACTCAGAACAAAAGGATTTTATCCCAAAGGACTTCATCTCTTTTCATTGTGTTATTTTTGTTTGTGTGTCCTCTGATTGAGGTGACAGCAAAGGCATTGCTTGGTCTCCTGAGAAAGGATAGTTCTGCTGCTTGGCAGTGGAAAACCCTGGAGGAGGAGCAGAGTGCTGGGCTGAGGGGCTGGAATGGATAGAAGCTCACTGCTCATAATGCGCTGAGGGAAAGAAGCTGGGAGTAATTATCCCTTCAGGCTTGCACAGTTCTATCCCCAGGGTATACTCTTTGCAGGGTATTTCTCCCCAGCCAGAAAATTCTGATACCTGCCTTACATGCATGTTTTTTGCAGAGTTCTTTCCAAAGGTAACTCTTTGAAGATTAACTACTAAAATTTCTTTTTCTGCAGCCGGGAGCTGCATAGGTTTATAGCAAAGAAAAATAGCCTGGAGTCTAGATTTGGAAAATTTACATACACCCAAATTTCTTATGAAAATGAAGTTCAAATGCCAGACACATGGAATGCTCTTACTGAAAAAGCCATTTGGGAACTCTTCTTCCGGGCTTCAGTTTCAAGACACATTGGAGAGTGAAAACCTGTTTTGTGATTTTTAACTGTAAGAGATTTCTGAAGGACAGAGGAACACAATGGCATTGTGCTAGCCCTGTGGATGGTTGGGTTTGAAAGCCACTATGATGAAACATTTTTGTACTTAGCTTTGTTAAGGAAAACAAAAAAAGATAATTTACCTTCCAAAGGATAGGCCAAAAGATCCTTCATGTATTTTCATTTCCCCAGTTCGGGCCCAGTCATTTTTCTGATAAGGATATTTAGATGCGAGAGTACAAAGCTAAGTTGAAGCTAAGCCTATTGGTGAGCACCTGTTATCCCAGCTTCTTGGGAGGCTGAGAAAGGAGGATCCCTTTAACTGGGGAGCCCTCTTCTAGCCTAGGCAATAGAGCCAGACCTTGTCTCGTAAAAGTCCAGGACTAGGGATGTAGCTCAGAGCTACAGCATTTGCTTAGCATGCATGAGATGCTGAGTTTGATCTCCAGCACTGAAAAAAAAATTAAGTACAAACTTGGCACCACTTGGGAAAACTATAATGAATTTTCTAAAGTATTTCTTTGCTGAGCATGAAGAGAGCTTCTGAGAGATGAACAACTTTTCCATGTGCTTCTAGATCTTATATTATGTATTTCTAAGGAGGCTGTAAGAATATGCACCCCAAACCCAAATTCTAGGACTCCCAGATGCTTGGATGCCTGATCTCATTGCTTCAGATCCTCCTTGCAACTTCTGCCAAAGCATCACAAGAGGAAGTGACAGGTTATGAGAAACCATCTAAAGACAATCAAATAACCATTAATCCTCAGCTTTTCCCACTCAGGATGAACAGTAGCTGTAGCTCAGCCACACTGTGAGCTCACAGCTGTGCATGGTCCATCTTCTCTCATTGGGGTGTTTGGAGCTGAGGTTCCCAGGAGCCGAGCCCAGTGGGGAGCCACACGGTCAGAGCAGGAGCAGGGTCATTGCCCTGGCAGGACAGGGGCATCTACTGCTTGTGGCAATGCCCCACTCTCTTCCCTGCTTTGCGTCATTAACAATGATTATAGGGCGAGCCAGACCAAGGTGCAGCCGCCCCAGGATCCGGGCACTGTCTGCAGGGGGAGAAGAAGCCAGCTGCTTTCTTCTGTGGTGTGCTCTTCTGTCTCACTGTCCCCTGGCTCTGATGCTTTGAGGAAATAGGTTGTGATAGGAACATGGAAGGGGCCAGAGACAGTGTAAGAAGTCACCAGTGTACAGAGGCAGCGCAAGGGGGAGGGACAGTGAGCTGGGTGAGGCTGTTTCCACTTCAAGTGTACACACACGCACGCGCACACACACACACACACACACACACACACACCCCAAGACTGTGTGTGTCCTTTGGACACTGCTGCAGCTGTACTCTCAAAATTGGTATTTTCATGAATGCAATTTAGGGCTCACAAATGTCTCTGTCTCAGGTACCTTTGGCAAAGTCCATGATTGATCTTTTCTTAGAAAAATCTATGCCCCCTTCCTTCTCTGCCCGCCTCTACTCTCCCTCCCAAGGCCTTCATGAGGAGTTCCCAGCCCTTGTTTGCTTGGAGTCATGGTCTTGCTGATTCACTAAATTGCCCAACTCGCAGTGCAGTCCCCCTGCCTGGCCTCAGAGTGCTGGGATTACACATGTGTACCACCACACCCAGCAGGAAAGCTTCTTTTCTTTGAAGAAGTAGCAGGGTCATTTCTAAGCCAGGGACCTTAGCTTGGAACCTGCAGAGCTTCCTGGTCAAGCGAAGTCTGTGTTGGGAAGCCCTGCTTTCTTGGAAGGAGGCTAAAAGGAGAGATGCAGAGCAGGACCTTGAAGCAAGTGTTCTCAGGGACCTGGTGCCTGATCTCTGTCCCTGCAGAATCTTTTGGCTATAGATGAGATGCTCCCAAGGCAGTTTTTATGAAAATAAGCTGGCACCAAGAGTTCAAGGTTCTTAACATGTTATCCAAGACGATTATTTAAGTGCAGTGGGACAGAAACCTTCCACATTCTGCAAGGTCAGATTTGAAACTGCAGTGTTGGAACTACATCTACGGTAGAAAAAACGCTGGTGCTAGATTAATTTGTTAATTCAAGATTATCCTGTCTTAGGTGGAGGAAATCAACCCAACTGTTAATTTAAAAAAAGTTCAGAATGAAAGGAATTTTAATAGTATGAAAAAAAATCTAAACTTATTACTTCAAAAGCTTTTTGAACCTTTATCTAGATATGTTACTGTTTTAATAATTATCCCAATAGCCTTGCAAATAACTGGGACTCCGTAAAAGAAAGTGTTCTAAATTGCTTTTGGCTGTGTCGCATTTTCTACCAAGACTGGTGGTCAGCGAGCTTGCCCTTTTAACTCCCTTCAGCTGTTCTCAGACCCCATCAAAGGCAAACTGGTGCACACATGTAAGTTGCTAACTTCAAACTTTAAGTTACTGGATAGCTCATAAACATACAAAACCCAACTTATGTACAGGACATTCAAATGTCTAAATCTATAATGAATGCAAATATTCTTCTTTGTTCTTAAATGACTTGAGGCAACATCATGAGTAGTTTTATTTGCTCATGGAATGACCACATTTGGTATGCTACTTTTAAACAGTATCTTCAGTTGTCATTTGACATAATCTTGTGTTACAGTGAGGTTTGAAAGAATGTAATGTATGCTTTTACTTTCACATTTTTTGCTGCTCTTGTAACCAAGGAAAAGCTATCAATATTGTATTAAAACAAAACTTACTTTATAGCATAAAAAATAGGGCAATTATAGTAAATTACACATGTCTAAGGATTAATTCAAGATGATTTATTTTCCTTTACTTTTTTGGTTTATTTTCTGAAAATAAGCATTTTCTGTAGCTATTCAGAACAACTGAAAGCACTAATAATGTTTTTGGCTTCATCAGAACTGAAATTTGCTTAAATTACAAAACCAGATTTTCTACCTTTCAGTTATGGTGTGTTTCCTGATTTGGACTAAGTAATCCAATTATCCTTAATTTGTAGGAGATAAGGAATCTGCAGCAAAAATAAGTGAAGTGAAATGGGGAACTGGTGGAATGTGGGATGCCCTGCTCACGTCCACATAGGGTCCTGGGGCTGCAGAGTTTGATTCCATCCCTGAGTAGACCACCAACGGCGATCCTAGATTAGAGGACCCTTGAGAGTTCCCTCTTCAGCAACCTATTTGGAGTATTTTATTGCTTTGATAGCCTAACTAATGAATGCACCTACATTTCTGCTTTTGGAGCTTAAAACTGGGTGAGCTGCAGCAACAACAACAACAAAAAAAGTACTTGAGACCCATCCAAAACTTAGTGTCTTGAGCAATGAAAAAATGCATCTCATATAGTTTCAGTGGGTCAGAAGTTTGGAAGCAGTTCAGCTGGGTGGTTAGGACATCTCCTGGGGCTGTGGTCAGGACAGGGGTCGAAGGGTCCACTTCCAGGATGCCTCACAATCAGGTTGTTTGCAGGAACGTCCCTTTTGGGTCAGCTGGACCTCCGCACAGGGTGGTTATGAGTCTCTTCACAAGCAAGTGGCTGTCCACAAGCAATCTGAGGGAGAGGTATGCGGAACAGCAGTGTTTTCTATGACCTACTCTCAGAAGTAGCAAGCATATTCTGGCAATATCCTCTGTTGCAGAATATAGACTTCAGAAGGACAGTGGACGCGGACAAATACTCTGCATCTCATAACCACTGTCAAAAGATCGAGACTTTCAAATCCAATAAAATTTTTCTACAAAAAAATCTGAATATTCTCCATTCCTTTCTTTAACCTAAGAAACTTCTATGCATTTTTTTAAAATTTAAATTTTCAGAACTCTTGTTTTGAGTGTGGGGAAGAGACAACTATAGGTCTGTATGATTCACTTTGCTTTTCTCCTTACCTGCTATGGTCCATAGGGAGTTATCAAACCTCTTGTTTTAGTCCAGGCCACTTACAAAATGCATAACCTAATTTCAATGCAGAATCTGCTATGGAGTTTTATATAGAATTTTTTATTTCATAGATATTAGAAACAGTATCTTATTCAATATTATTTTTTAAAAAGAAAGAACTAAAAATATACAAATATTACCCCCAAAAAATGTTCTTGGGAAAACCGGAACCCATTATTTTGAAACTTTCTGGGCTATCACATCCTTAGCTACAGTCCAACAATGGACCTTAGTATCTACAGCTGTTCAGAATGAAAAGAGAGAGGACAGATAGCAGACTTAAGGCAATAAGAGCAGCTTGTTTCATTTCATTTCAGGAAAGATTTGGGTGAATACACTCTTAAACAGCACTGTCAAAAACAATTTCTTGTGGATTTATTTATTTATTTATTTAAGTTTTGTCAGCAGGCTGCAGTAGAATGATTATGAGCTTCAGAGTTAAATGGATGCAGGTATGAACTCCATAACTAAATTATTTCTAATATCTACAACACCTTTAACTATATTTAATTTAAACTCCTTGAGCTTCAGTTATCAGCAGATGATACCCGTTTTTTGAGGAATATAAGAAAGAATTTTGGAACATTATTAAACAAATCCTGTCATCCCGTGGGGACTCAAAGGGTAGATTTATTATCGTTTATATAATGACATCGCTGAACATTTTGGCATACATTGCTTCTATATATTAAATCACACCTAAGATATACTTAGGGATTTCCTTATCATCAATTCATTTGCTAACTTCAAAAAGAAGCAACGCTCTTGCTGTGAGGAAGCAGGACCTCGGATGAGCCAGGGCTCCGTGCAATGTCTCCGCAGTAGGCCAACCGGACCTGGCTGCAGGCCCCCTGCGCCAGCGATGGTGCTGCCGTCCTTAGGAAGGAGAAGGATGGGGAGGTGTTGCCAGCCTCTCTTCTGCCCCTTTGAACTCAGCTTCAGACAATGTGGGGGAGCCAGGCGCTAGCCAGGGGCAGTAAGCGCCTCTCCGCAGCTTCAAGAGCAGTGTTTACAAGGCCCGGTGTCAGCCCAGGACTCTGACACGGGACCACACGACTTCTGTTGACTTAATAGGCCTCATTCATATGCTGATAGGACTTCGGTGGCTGGTGGCAAGGGGATGCCTTCAAATTAACATAAAGGGCAGCTGTAAGTTTTAATTTACTGCAGCCTGATCAGCCCGATGTATGTGCTGTTCTCATCATAAATTTAACTGTGATTACAGTGGTTGGGTAGATAATTAGAAAGCACACCATTACTCTTATGTTGAATACATATGCATGTTTTTAGCCATACTTTAACAGTTCAAAGAGTCAATTAGATTTACAATACAGTTTTTCTAGCGGTGCGCGCAGTGATAGTCTATCAGAGCAGCAGAGGATGTCAGAGATAATCTGGTTCCATCCCGTCCTTTCTGCACTGGGAAAGCTGCACAGGAGTTGAAAAAGGCTCCCCCAAGGTCACACAGCTGTCACCCTTGTCTCTCCTCTCCCTACCTGGACAACCGTGGTCACATTCTGAAGGAGGGCGCTGAAGTGCCCCTTCTTTTCCTCATCCACTCACACTTTCTTTTATTTATATATTAATTTGAGACAGAATCTTGCTTTGTAGTTCAGGCTGGCCTTGTACCATGTGGCCCAGTTCAACTCAGGCTTTGCATGATGCTCCTGCCTCAGCCTCCTGAGAGCTGGGATTATAGGTGGATCTACCACACCTGGCTATACTTTCTTTTAAATAAATTAAAAACACTCTACCAAATTTTCTACAGCATACAAATTATCTGGTGAGTAATTACAGCATTTATTCAAGAGGTTTTGTACAGACCTCCTTTCTTTTTAATGCCCTGAAGGCTAATTCTATATCATCTCGTGGGAAGACTATCTCGTGTCTGCTATCTTTGCAACCTGAAAAATACATGCAGAAAATGGGTCCATTCCTTTCCCTTCCCGTACACAGCCCAGGTGGGTGCTGTGATGCCAGATGCCATGAAAAACCAAGAACCCAAGTGCTACGTTTGCCTCAGGATCCTGACAATCATTGACCTCCCACGCATGAAACCACCCTGTGACTTTCCTGGTTTCCGCCAGGGACCCTTGTGGATCACAGTAGTCCTGGCTAATGTCTCTCTCTCTCTCTCTTTTTTTTTTTTTTTGCTAATGTCTCTTTGATGCTGCGATCACTGAGTACTGGTTAAAAAGCCAGGTCTCTGGGCATCGTCTCAAGTACCTGAACCCAAATCAAATGGATTCGTGCTTGCCAATAACCTGAAATAGTGCACATGTCCTGAGTTGACCTTCAGCTAAAACAAATACGACTGTCTCATCCTGAGGCAGTGATTAAACAGAAGAATCACCCAGCCCCATGTGGGGAAATCGATGTTCAAACTCAGGGTTTTGGCCCTTTCGCTTGCATCCCTTTGGTGTCTGTGCCCAAGTGCTCACCCTGCAGGCTGTAGGGAGACACAGTGTCAGAGGCGCACAAAGCTTCCCAGCTTTCCTCTGCAGCAGGAGCTCAGTCATTCAGTGTCCCAAGGTCATTAAGGAAAAATGTAAGCCTCTGCCTCAGAGAAATAAAAACGCTTGTTATTCACAATGGCTTTCCCTGCTTTTAAAATTTAATTGGAGTTCGTTCTTTAGCTTCTCTGACTGCCAAGTGACCACGAGGTCAGTTGTCCTGCTGGGGGGTTTGCAGCCGGCTCATGAGGGTTATTTTATTTGACAAGGGTCCTTTTTTAATGGGAAGGGTTGTCACATCCTATTCATGTCCTCTTTTTTGAGCTCAATGAAGCAGATTTGGTTAAACTACTCCCCTGCCCTTAATACCTCGCCGTCCCAGATTTGACCCGCTTTGATATGCAGAGAGAGCTTGTCTTGGACAAGCCACATCTGCCAGGCTGGATCCCCCCAGCACCTGAATGTGCTCCTCAGCAGAGAGCCGGAGTCCACGGCAGCTGCATGGCCAGCTGCTCTGGGACTGCCGGAGTGCAGGTGCAGACCTTAGCAGACCTGCTTCACAGGCCTGGCCTCCAGCTCCCCTCCCGGAGCAGTGAGACCTAGCAGTAGCTTTGATTTATTCCCCAAAGCAGATGTCATTGTTCAGAGGCAGATACATGTCCTGAGACGAGTCTCTCAGCAGCCCTGCTCTCCACTGAGAGGAAGGCAGACCAGCTTGGTGTCCTTTCCAGGGGGTGGTAACCAGGGCGTGCTCACTGCTTTAGCGCGGAGAGAGCTGCAGGGCAGTGCTGGACATCAAAGTCGGGGAGGGCACAGACGGAGGGAGAAGAGTGAATAGAAGAGGAAACGGAAAAGAAGGGGGGGGGGAAGAATGGAAGGAAGCAAGGAAGGAAGGAACGAAGGAACGAAGGAAGAAAGGAAGGAAGGGAGGGAGGGAGGAAGAAGGGGGAAGCTTGTAGAGGTGTAGGAGCACGGCTGTTAGGAAGCTGGGCCTCTTCTGTGCCCTCTCGCCTGCTGTGTCTCAGGGCCTTTTTGATGCAGTCATAACACAGAGCAGCACAGGGATGAGGCCCATGCGGAGTGCGGGGCCCTAACCTCCTGCTCATCAGAAGTGTGGCTTGGGTTTTCTTCCAGGACAGTCCGGGACTTGAAAGCCATTTTTGTTATGAACCATGACTCTTCGTTTGAGCCTACAAATACCCAACTAAAAGCAGAACAAAGTTTGACATTTTTGTCTTTTTTGTTATTTTAGAGCTTTGGGTTAAACCCTTTCTCTGCTCTGCATATAGGTGTGTTAACCATTTAGGAAGTGTCCGTGTAAAGGTTGACACAAGGTTGATTAGCCCTGAAATTACATAATCACATCTCCCTCAAGATTAAAGACACAGGGCACGTGATTTCCAGGGATGTCAAGGAGGCCCAGAAGTCCCCAGCCACTGTCCTGCACCTGGGATCACCCAGAAGCCCAGGAAAGATGAGCTGTACCTGACTAAGACCTCCCCAGACAGAGATAAGCCTTTCCTGGAAATGAGACCAGCACCAGGGAGAATTCCAGGGCTCCGACAGCAGGACTGAGATGAAGTCCAATGGACCCCAGCCTACCAAGATGACTGACTTGGAGCAGACCTCTCTCCTTTGCCCATAGGACCGACTGGACCCCTGTATCATATGTTCCCCTCTAGCCACCTAAGCTGGAGCGTTGTCCTGGCTTTCCCCTCACTTTCAATGAAAGCTTTTCCCCCCATAAATGTGTCAGTTTTAACTTTCATTTCTACTAAAACAAGCACCCAAACTAGCCAGCTTTCCCACCCAGTCTGTTTCCTGAACTCATCCTAGGGCACAGTAGGAATCTGTTTATCGCTGGAGCTGAAACCTGGCACTGGTCTCCACTCTATAGGAGCACACCTCACCAAGCAGCCCTGGTGTGCACGTGGGTTTCCTGTTACTTTCCTCTCCATCTTCAGTCACTCAGGGGGCCCAGCTTTATTGAGATTCCCAGATCAGAGAGTGGGACCAGAGGGCCACCCAACTCCAAGGTGACCTCTGTGCTGCCATCGTGTGAACCCTACTCCCAGGACTGGAGTTTATCCTCCTTTAAGGCAGAATAGTACCCATGGAGTATAAATGGTGCATTTTCATTACTCAGTCATTTATTAATGGACACTGCCAAGGTTTAGATAGTATGAGTTGTGCTGCTATAAATATGGATATGCAAGTGTGACTACAGTAAGATGTTTAAAACTTTAGGGAAGTAGTTTGGTCAAATGACATTTCTATTTTAATTTTTTTGAGGAATCATCATTGTGGTTTCCATAGTGGTTGTAGTAGTTTACATTCTCCCAACAAAATAGAAGGTTTTCTTTTTCACCAAAACCTCACCAGCATTTGTTATTATTTAATGTCTTGATGATAGGCATTCTTTCTGGAGTAAGATGGAATCTCAGTGTTGTTTTAATTTGCACTTCTTTAATGACCAGAGATGCTGAACATTTTTTTCATGCATTTATTGACCATTTGGATTTCTTTTTCTGAGAAGTATCTATTTATTTTGGTGGTCCATTTTTTGATTAAGTCTTTTATTCTGCAGGGGCCTTTTGAGCTCTTTACAGTTTAGACAGTAGTCCTCAGTTTGAGACATAGCTGGCAAATTTTTTTCCCATTCTGTAAGTTGTCTCTTCATTCTGTTAGATGTGTTCTTTCTTGAGCAGAAGATTTTTAATTTCATACTGAGCCATTTGATGGTTCTTGGTACTATTTCTTGTCTCACTGGGGTTCTGTTCAGAATGTCTTGGCCTATGGCCCTGTCTTCAAGGGTTTTGCCTGTTCTATATTCCAGCAGATTAGGTGTTACTGTTTGAACATTTAGGTTTTTGATCTGTCTTGCTTTTATTTCAGTGCATGGCAATAAATATGAGTCTAGAGTCAATCTTCTGCTTGTGGACAGCTAGTTTTTCCAGTACCATCTGTTAAAGAGCTGTCTTTCCCTCAGGATGTGTTTTTTGGCCACTTTGTCAAAGACCAGATACCTGCATGTATCTGGGTTGTTTCTGCACCTTTCATTCAGTTCCTTTGATCCACATGTCTGTTTTGTGGAAATACCATATTGTTTTTATCATCGTATCTTTGTAGTATAACTTGAGATTCAGGATCATAATTGCTTTGTTCTTGTTACCCAGGATTGCTTTTGCTATTCTCAATCTCTTCTTGTTCTATATGAATTGCAGGATTATTTTCTCTGGTTTGGTGAGGAATGCTATTGGTAGTTTGATTAGAATTGCATTAAATCTGTATATAAGTTTTGGAATTATGGCCATTTTGATTATATTTATTCTGCCTACCAGGAATAGGGGATATCTTTCCATTTTTAAATTCCTTCTTCAATATCCTTTTTCAAAGTACTGTAGTTTTCATTGTAGAGGTCTTTCACTTGTTTGATTAGGTTAATTCCTATGTATTTAATTTTTTTGATGCTATTAGAAATGGTATTATTTTCCAAATTTCTTTCTCAGTGAGTTCATTATTGGTGTGCAGGAATGCTATTGAGTTTTCTGTGTTGACTTCATATTTTGCTACATTACTTAATTTGTTCACTAATTCTAAGTGTTTTTTGGTGGAATTTTTTGCATCTTTTATATAGAAACTATAACATCTGCACATAATTTGACTTCCTTTTTTATATGTATCTTTTTCATTTTTTTCTCCTGCCTGATTACTTCAGTTAATGTCTCAGGTATTATACTGAACAAGAGTGATGACAGTGGACATCTTTGTCCTGTTCCCGATTTTACAGGTAAAATGTTCAGCTTTTCCCTATTTAATGTGATGTTAGCCATTGATTTGTCCTAAACATCTTTTATCAGACTAGACAAAGTTCTTCTATATCTACTTCCTTCAGTTGTATTTTTAATCATGAATGGATGTTGAATTTTGTCAAAGGCTTTTTTTTGAGGGTTTGAGATAATCATGTGACTTTTGCCTTTGATTCTGTTTATGTGATGAAATACAATTATTGATTTGCATATATTAAAGCATCCCTGCATCCGTGAGATGAAGCCTACTTGTATGTTCTTTTTGATGATATATTGCATTCTGTTTTCCAGTATCTTGTTGAGAATTTTTGAATCCATTTTCATTGAAGAGATTGGTCTATAGCTTTTATTTTGTTTTGTTTTGTTTGAGACAGGGTCTCAATATATCATTCAGGCTGGCCTTGAATTCACTGTGTAACCAAGGTCGACCTTGAATTCATGGTGATCTTTCTGACTCAGCCTCCCAAGTACTGAAATTACAGGCATGCTCCACCATACCCAGCTTGTAGTTCACCTTTTTGGTGGGTCCTTTTCTGATTTTTGAAATTGGTGAGGAAAAATTTCAGGAGTATTCCTTCCCTTCAGATTTCTTTTAAAGTGTATTGGTGTTAGATCTTGCCTCACATTGTAAAATTTAACAGTGAATCCATTGGGATCTGGGCTTCTCTTAGCTGATAGATTTTTGATTTTTTTATTATTGCTTCAGTTTCATTACATTTTATGGTATTATTCAGGGTATTGCTTGGTTAAGTTTTGGTAATTCATATGTATCTAGAAATTTATCCATTTCTTCTGGAGTCTTCAATTTATTGAAATATACATTCTCAAGTATTTGCTAATAATCTAGATTTTGGTGATATTCATGGTCATTTCACCATTTTCACTTATAGTTGCATAGATTTGAGTCTTTCTTTTCTTTCATTTTCATAAGATTGATTAAGAGTTTTTCAGTTTTGCTTATTCTTTCAAAAAAAAAAAAACCCAGCTCTTCAATTCATTGATTCTTTGTATTATTTTTAGTCTCAATTTCATTAATTTCTGCTCTGCTTTTTGTAATTTCCTTCCTTGAGCTAGCTTTGGATTTGAATTGTTCTTGTTTTTCTAGGACCTTGAGTTGCATCATTTGGTTATTTTGGCTTGCTCTGTTCTTATCCTGTGATCTTTCATACCTATAAACTTCCGTCTTAGAACTGCTTACATTGTGTCCTATAAGTTTTGGGTGTACTGGCATAATCATTTGGCTTTAGAAACAGTCTAATTTTTTCCTTGAATTCTGTGATCCATTGATTATTCATGAGAATATTGCTTAATTTTCATAATTTCTGTGACTTTTTTGCCATTGATTTCTAGTTTTGTTGCACTATGATCTGATAGTATACTTAATATAATTTTGGTTCTATTGCATTTACTTAAACATGCTTTATGAGTTAGCATGTAGTCTATTTTAGATAAAGTTCCATGCATTGCTGAGATGAATATGTAGTCTGTTGTTCTTGGGTGAAACATTGTAGATATTTATTAAATCCATTTGTTTGTTTGAAGGTTTGGTTTAACTCTGATATTTCCTGAGTTTTTTTGGTGTAGTTAATTTACTCATGATTGTGTGGTATTGAGGCCCATCACTAAAATTTAGTGATGTTTATCTGATCTTTTATGTCCAGAAGTGTTGGTTTTATTAAGTTGGGCATGCAAATGTTTGGTGTACACATGTTTATCATTGTTTCCTTTTCCTATTGAATTGTTCCCTTAACCAATACACATAAACCTTTTAGCCACTTCTGGTAATTTTGGTGTGAAATCTATTTTATGTGAAAATAGGATAGGGATTCCTTTTGTGGGGGGTAGTGTTCCTGTTGCATGGGATATTGTTTTCCATCTTTTATTTTTAGTCTGTGCATTTCTTTTTAGGTTAAATATGTTTCTTATATACAGCAAATCATTAGGTTTGTTTTTATGGTCCATTCTGCCTGTCTCTGCTTTTTCATTGGGGAATTGAGAACATTCGCACTGAGTTGTTACTGAGAGTTATTGACTTATTCCTGTGTTTGCTTTATGTTCCTGTTACTGACTTACTCCCCCCTCCCTTTGCTTAACTGTTCACCCTGCCTATTCATTCTATTAGCCCCGCTGGCATTATTGGCTTCTTTGTCCCTTTCTAAGACACTCTTGAGAATGTTCTGTAGTTCTCCAAGAAAGGACCACTGTATCATTAATGAGACAAAGGCAATCCGAATATTGGATGGTTCAGAGAATATCTATTAATAGCAACAACTGTCCCACCCTGGCAGCAGGAAACGAATCAACAACAATAGTATCAAAGGCAATTTCAATATTGACACACTGTAAGGACCAATCATGTATGACCCTAAACCATAGAAAAGAGATCAATAATCATTTTACTGTCATTAAAACGTGTCAAACACTGATATACAGTAAATGTTTACTCAATGCAACAACTATACCTCCATTAATAATCAACAATAATAGCATAGATTAAACTAAATATCTAAAGACTAGTAATGTTTAATGGTTATACTGATAAAGGTAGAGGGAGTAGGAAGTGCAGAATAAAAAAAGAAATAATTTGAAAAATTAAGAAATGGAAGATGAGAGAAAAGTAAGATAAAGAATCCTATTAAAATTAAAATGAAATTAATAGATTTAGATAAAAGTGATAGAAAATAGCAAACAAGAAAAAAAAGGAAAAAGGGAGAAAACATTAAGAAGACTAAAAAGAAACTATTAAAAGAAAAAAATGAAACAAAAAGAAAAATTCTCCAGATTCCCCAAAATCAGCAAACAAGAAAGAGGAAATAAAGTGGAAAAAAAAAGAGTCCTGTATTTTTGAATCAGTAGTTTCTTTCCAGGACCCACAGTTTTGGATTCCAGCAAGCCATAGTTCTCTCCACCTGCCTTTATAGCTCATGGTTTTTGAGGTGCTACCCTGTTCCAGAAGCCACTCTGTCCATTCACACCAGGTTGCGGCAGCCGCCCATGACAGATTCTTGCTCATGCTGGTAGATGGAGACAGAAGTCAGACCACTGATCTCTGTGATGGTACAGGTATCAGGGCAAGGGTTCAACAAGCTGATGTATTTAATTCCAGAACTTTCTGATCCAGCCACCTCTGAAAGTCACAGATGTAGGGACTGGATTCTCACCACAGGGGGTGAGGCCATGTCATTCCCAACCTGAGTTTAAACGTCTTAGGGGGGTGATGCCTAGCCCGCTCTCTGTCCATAGCTGTCTCTCACCCAATGACTATGAGATGGTAACACTGGGAACACTGAAGTTATTTTGTAGTTTTTCAGAAACTACAAAGTCTTACATCAACCCCTTCTCCAAATGGCACCTGACTAACCTCTCTCTCACAATATGGTGGGTGCTGCATGAGATTCCTTCTCCAACTGTAGACTCACTTTCACAGTAAAATGCCTCACTATTTCTGTACTTATGATAGCCTTGGGCCTTTTTGGGGGTCAGTGGGTATGGCCTGCTTTGTTGTTTCTTCCTGGAATTCCCAACCCTTGGGGTTTACCTTATGCCTGTGGAGACAGATCCCCCTCTCTCAGGAGCCAGGATGAGCTTCCAGACTTCATTCTTTTCTTTGAATTCTGGCCCATTTCTCTAATTTTATGTAAGTTCCCTCCTGATTCCCAATGATCTATTTCTTTTTTTCTTTTTCTATTCATCAAGTAGTTATTTTCCGTATGTCTGAATTCTAGGTGCCAGAAATGCTGTATTTTTCTACTGATTGTCACCCCACCATTTTGGTCTCTCTGGGAATGCCACTCTTATGACTCATATCCAAGTTTTTTGAGTTTTTTTGGGGGGAAAGAAATATAGATGATTTTAATTTGTTTTATTTTATGGTAATTTTGTACAATGTGTTAAGTAAATAATTATATGTTTTATGATTTAAAATAGATTATTTTCTACATTACTCAGAAAGTAAGAGTGGAACACTTGAATCAAGTCAAAAAAATAAAGAGCAAACAGAGGATTTTGAATAGGGCTGTATTGGCATGTTAAGCTATGCTTGGGTAAAGTCTTCCTGTGAGTTATTTTCTCTAATGATTTTAAGCAGCCAAGCATTTCTTAAAGTGGCCCCAAGAAGGAGGTGTGACAAGAAAGGGTCTCACCGTTCATTTCTAAGGGATTCGTTCTTTCCAGTAGCCAGGACACTGGAGAGGCCAGAACTAATCATGTAGGTAAGTCAGGTGAGCTCATGAGCCTGAAGTCCAGCCTTTGGAGCAACGTAGGCAATCATGATTTACTACACTGAGTCCCTGAAGGGCCATGATGGGGGAATAGCTGAGTCAGAAGTAGTCTTAGCCCGAGCAGGGGAGAGACTCCGAGGGGTCATCAGGTCCTTAGGCTGTTTCCTGTGTTTGGTGGACATTTTCTGCAAGGCAGGCTCTGGTCAGCTGTTTTGAATGACACTTGTCCCTGAAGTAGCCTCTTTGAGAGTGCTTTTGTTCTGTTAGTATTTCACAATGTCCTGTTATTTTTGGGTGAGATTTAAGGATAAAAACAGCCAAGGCACTAGGGTTTATGTGCTAGCTGCATTCCTCATAGTAAACAAGGTAAAACCCCTAAACAAATGAAGACAATTATACTTTTAAAAATCAGAAGGATCCACCATTTTGAATTACTTAGGTTTTCCAAGCTATAAACATTTTTTAAGAGTGTGTAAAATAAAAAGTGGTAATAGTATTCCTATCCTTTGGGTATTATTAGGGGAAGTGTGATTCATACAGAAAAGTGGTATTAATCTGAACTATAAAACAAAAATGGCAATTTACTTTAAAAATAATAAATTCCCCATGGCAGATGTGGTGGCAAATGCCTCTAATCCCAGCACTCAGGAGGCTGAGGCAGGAGAATTTCTGTGAGTTCGAGGCCAGCCTGCACTACATAGTGAATTCAAGGTCAGCCTGAACTATATGGTTAGATCATGTATCAAAAACCAAATTAATTAATTAATTCCCTCCCTCCATTTTCATAGCCCAAATAGATTCTTCAGTTGAATATAATAACAAAACAAAACCATGTTTGCCTTTGCTTTGAATTTTTACCTTTAATTAATTGCCATGGTATTCATTTTCACCTACAAAATGCAGACGAGCTGAAATTAAAACTTCTTCACCTCCATTTTCAATACACAAGCTGAAAGGAAGTAGCTATGCCTCACCAAAGCCGTGGTCCTAGCCATGCCAGTAGTCACAGCCTTCCTGCAGCAAATTAAGCACTGTGCATTTACTTAAGGATGTTTTGGGCAAAACAGTAAAAATTATTAATCGTATCAATTTTGATGCTTATGTACATTTCTCTTTAATATTCTGCTTGAGGAAATAGGAAGCACACCATAGTACTTCGGCTGCATACCAAATACGGTGGCTGTCTCAGGGAAAACATTCCGGCAATGAACCTTTTACACTGGTACATTACAGCCCATTAGTCTGTATTTACACAGCGACATTAAAATCCATTAGTCTACTTTGAATAGATCCTTTCCCATCTTCTGGTCTGTGTAACAGCATGCCCTGGTCATTTGGAAAATATTGGCTCACAGAGTTGCACAATTCTTCCAAATTTTGAGTCACCGAATTGAAAAGTACACAAGTTGACCACTTACAGAGCTTTTACAGAACAGCTAAGAGGACGTCTAAAACGATCTGAAAGGCATATTAAAGTGCTCTTGCTTTTTCAAGCTACACATTTGTGTGAGGCCAGACTTGCTCCATATACGTGAACCAGAACAAAGTAGCCCAACAGATGGAAGGTCAGAGCTGACAGGTGCGCCCAGCTGTCTTCTAATGGCAAACATTGGGCAGATAAAGCACACACATATTTCAGGGCCCACACTTACCAGAAGGGGGGAAATGCTCACGATCTGGTGAAATCCCATCCTACCAAGGCCTTCGCTCACCTCCACGGCACACTGTCACCCTCCTCTGACGTTCAGCACAATGCCTGCCCTGTGTCAGGTGTGTGCAAAGGTTCTGGGGTCACTGCTAGCTAAATGCAGATTCTGCGGCAGTGTGACTGGGGAAAGAGTGAACCTGCTTTTATAAGAGGCTGCTAGAAGATGCCAGTGCCACCTACCCCTACACTCCCACCTAAAGTAGCCAGTGACTGGTTCACACCATCTGCATCCTTCATGCGGTCTCCACTTTGCACACCTGTGACATTCCTTGGTCTCACTTCCATTATTGATTTATTATTGCCATCATTATTATTGCCCGTGCATATATTACCAAGTCGGTGCTGGGAAATCTTTACGTGCACCATGTTCTTTAGTGCTCACCACGTTGCTGCTGTGACGTGACTTCCCTCGAGAAAGCCATTCACAGTGAAGGAGACTGAGGAGAGACCCTTGCCATGGTTGGATGCCAGGCCCCTTTGACACCATGGTCAACACTACTAGCCATGTCATACAGACTTATTTACATACATAGTATTCATGTTTTCCTTGCTTGTCAGTACATGGAGATGAAACTCAGGGCTCTACACATACTAGAAAAGTGCTCTAGCACCGAGCTATATCACCAGATCCTACTTCCTGTAATTTGTTTTCATTTCTATATAGCTCATCTTACTGTTTAGATTTTATGCTCCAAGGAGTCAAAACCTAGGCATTATCTCAATCCTTTCTGCATTTTGCCTAGCACTCTATTTGGAGATCTAAAGGGCTACCATCTGTCTAATCTAGTACATTACATTATAATACACAACACATATGCTACACATGTATTTTTGGATAAATATAAATCTACATGAACATTCACGTAACTCTAATTTCCAAAGTCCTTGTTTTTCATGCACCTTCAGTAGGAATTATCTTCCTTCCCAGTAGCAGAGCTAAATCTGTGTTGATGAATTTCTATTCTTTTTCTCTAGCTTCTTGAGGTCAAA